>QBTX01001314.1:20426-44513 GCA_003063285.2 Arachis monticola | reverse complement strand
TAAAAAGAAGGCAAATGAAATAGTAAATTAAAGGAAGGTTAATTAAGAAGCAAAGCATTGCATGAAGAATCAAGAGCCATGCACCCAAGATCAAGCCATTCAGGAGCCAAGAGGGGATAAGGCGTGACATGTCTTAGAAAGCCAAAGAGGGGGCGTGCCACACCATGAAGAATAAAGCACAGGCGTGCCACGCATAGATAAAGGTGTGCCACGCCTTGGAAAAGAATGCAAGGGTGAGCCACGCCCTATCCAGAAGATGCAAGGGTGTGCCACACTGTGTCAAAATCAAACCATGCGTGCCACATGAAGAATGAAGCGTGTCACGCAAAAGAAGGAAGAAGACTTCTGGGAGCAACTCCAAACCAGGCAGGCCACACATAGAAAAGGGCGTGCCATGCCCTGGCTGAGCCCAAGAGGGCGTGTGATAAACCGCTATTTTACGGTTTATCTTGTGCTTATTTCAGTAGATTTTACCCATTATTCTCACACTTATTCATGTAAATTTCATGCTTTACATTTTCCTTCCTGATTTTGTGCTATGATTGAAAACATGCTTCCTTGGCCTTAAATCTGCTAATTTTAATCCTTTCTTATTACCATTCGATGCCTTGATATGTTTGTTGAGTGTTTTCAAGGTTTATAGCGCAGAAATGGCTTAGAGGATAGAAAAAGAGCATGCAAAAGTGGAAGAAACACAAGAAAATGAAGAATTCAGAAGCTGGCAGCGATGCATATGCGTGGACTACGCATACGCGTGATCAGGATTTTCACTTATCGACGCGTATGCGTGGGTAATGCATACGCGTGACGAGCGTCACATGTTGCAATTTACAGAAAATGCTGGGGGCAATTTCTTGGCTCCTTTTTGACCCAGTTTCAGGCCCGAAAATCCAAATTAGAGGCTGTAGAGTGGAGCAGATGGGGGGAATCACTCGTTCAATCATTCATTCAGTTTTCATAATTTTAGGTTTAGATGTAGTTTTCTAGAGAGAGAGAGAGGCTCTCTCTGGTGGACGAAATTGTGATCATCAACAATGGCTCCAAAGACTTGGTAGTGCTCTCAAACATAAATCACACTTTGTCACAACTCTGCACAACTAACCAGCAAGTGTACTGGGTCGTCCAAGTAATACCTTACGTGAGTAAGGGTTGATCCCACAGAGATTGTTGGTATGAAGCAAGCTATGGTCATCTTGTAAATCCCAGTCAGACGGATTTAACTGGATTAAGAGATTATTGGTTTAAATAAAGATAATAAAATAAACAGAAAATAAAGATAAAGTTACTCATGTAATTCAATGGTGGGAATTTCAGATAGGTGTATGGAGGTGCTGCTTTGTTCCTTCTGAATCTCTGCTTTCCTACTTCTTCCTTCTAGTTTTTCATCACTCCTTTCTATGGCAAGCTGTATGTAGAGCATCACCGTTGTCAATGGCTACATCCCATCCTCTCAGTAAAAATGGTCCAAATGCTCTGTCACAGCACGGCTAATCATCTGTCGATTCTCAATCAGGTTGGAATAGAATCCAGTGATTCTTTTGCGTCTGTCACTAACGCCCAGCCTTTAGGAGTTTAAAGCTCGTCACAGTCATTCAATCCTAGAATCCTACTCGGAATACCACAGACAAGGTTAGACTTTCTGGATTCCCATGATGCCGCCATCAATTCTAGCTTATACCACGAAGATTCTGATCAAGGAATCCAAGAGATATGCGCCCAGTCTAAGGTAGAACGGAAGTGGTTGTCAGTCACGCGTGTTCATGGGTGAGAATGATGATGAGTGTCACGGATCATCACATTCATCAAGTTGAAGTGCAGCGAATATCTTAGAACAGGAATAAATCGAATTGGATAGAAAATAGTAGTAATTGCATTAAAACTTGAGGTACAGCAGAGCTCCACACCTTAATCTATGGTGTGTAGAAACTCCACCGTTGAAAATACATAAGTGAAAGGTCCAGGCATGGCCGAATGGCCAGCCCCCAAAACATGATCACAGGATCAAAAATACAATCCAGGTTTTCTAATAAACTAGTAAAAAGTTCTATTTATACTAAACTAGCTACTAGGGTTTACAGAGGTAAGTAATTGATGCATAAATTCACTTTCGGGCCCACTTGGTGTGTGCTTGGGCTGAGCTTGATCTATCCACGAGCTGAGGCTTTCTCTGGGAGTTGAACGGCAAGTTGTAACGTGTTTTGGCGTTCAACTCTGGTTCGTGACGTGTTTCTGGTGTTTGACTCCAGAATGCAGCATGGAACTGGCATTGAGCGCTAGTATACATCATCAAATCTCAAATAAAATATGGACTATTATATATTTCTGGAAAATTCTGGATGTCTACTTTCCAACACCGTTGAGAGCCTACCATTTGGAGTTCTATAGCTCCAGAAAATTTATTTTGAGTGCAGGTAGGTCAGATTCCAATAGCATCAGCAGTCCTTTGTCAACCTCCTATCAGAGTTTTGTTCAGGTCCTTCAATTTCAGCCAGAAAACCTGAAATCACAGAAAAACACACAAACTCATAGTAAAATCCAAAAATGTGAATTTAGCATAAAAACTAATGAAAACATCCCTAAAAGTAACTAGATCATACTAAAAACTATCTAAAAACAATGCCAAAAAGCGTATAAATATCCACTCATCACAACACCAAACTTAAATTGTTGCTTGTCCCCAAGCAACTGAAAATCAATTAGGATAAAAAGAAGAGAATATACTATAAATTCCAAAATATCAATGTATAATTCTAATTAGATGATCGGGACTAGTAGCTTTTTGCTTCTGAACAGTTTTGGCATCTCACTTTTTCCTTTGAAGTTTAGAATGATTGGCTTCTCCAGAAACTTAGAATTTCGGATAGTGTTATTGATTTTCCTAGTTAAGTATGTTGATTCTTGAACACAGCTACTTTTATGAGTCTTGGCCGTGGCCCTAAGCACTTTGTTTTCCAGTATTACCACCGGATACACAAATGCCATATACACATGACTGGGTGAACCTTTTCAGATTGTGACTCAGCTTTGCTAGAGTCCCCAGTTAGAGGTGTCCAGAGCTCTTAAGCACACTCTTTTTGTTTTGGATCACGACTTTAACCACTCAGTCTCAAGCTTTTCACTTGGGCCTTCATGACACAAGCACATGGTTAGGGACAGCTTGATTTAGCCGCTTAGGCCTGGATTTTATTTCCTTGGGACCTCCTATCCATTGATGCTCAAAGCCTTGGATCCTTTTTACCCTTGCCTTTTGGTTTTAAGGGCTATTGGCTTTTTCTGCTTGCTTTTTCTTTTTCTTTCTATTTTTTTCGCCATTTTCTTTCTTTTTTTCGCAAGCTTTTACTATTCACTGCTTTTTCTTGCTTCAAGAATCAATTTTATGATTTTTCAGATCATCAATAACATTTCTCTTTTTCATCATTCTTTCAAGAGCCAACAATTTTAACATTCATAAACAACAAGATAAAAAATATGCACTGTTCAATCATTCATTCAGAAAACAAAAAGTATTGTCACCACATTAATATAATTAAACTAAATTCAAGGATAAATTCGAAATTGATGTACTTCTTGTTCTTTTGAATTAGAAACATTTTTCTTTTAAGAGAGGTGAATGATTCATGGAATTTATTTATAACTTTAAGACATAGTTACTAAATACTAATTATCATGAAGTAGAGACACAAGTATAGATGACATAATAAACATAAAACCGAAAAAGAAAGAAATAAGAACAAGGAATGAGTCCACCTTAGTGAGGGTGGCGCCTTCTTGAAGAACCAATGGTGCTCTTTGAGCTCCTCTATGTCTCTTCCTTGCTTCTTGTGCATGATCCCTAGTAATTTTGGTGCTCTATCCTTAGTTGCTCCCAATAATTGTGTGGAGGACAATTTATCCCTATCTCGGATCTCTTGATTTGCAGTCAAATGTTCTACTACTGAGCTATAAACCCTTAGATGAGTCTTTAAATCTCCCATGATCAGAGGTGGAAGTTTTTGTCTTCCCTTTTCTCTCTTTTTTTTAGGTTTCTCTGGCCTTAGGTGCCATCAATGGTTATGGAAAAATAAAAAGCTATGCTTTTACCACACCAAACTTAAAAAGTTGCTCGCCCTTGAGCAATAGAAGAAAGAAAGATGAAGAATAAGAAGAAGATATGGAGTAGATGGAGGGATGTGTGTATTCGGCTATATGGGTGGGGGTGGGAAAGAGAAGTGAATTTTGAAGGTAGGTGGGGTGTATGGGGAGTGGATAGAGTGGTGAATGGAAAACAGAAGGGATGACCATGAATGGAGAGAGAAGGTGAGGTAGGTGGGGATCCTGTGGGGTCCACAGATCCTCCTGAGGTGTCAAGGATTTACATCATGCACCAATTAGGCATGTAGAATGCCTTTGCATACAATTCTGGCGTTTAAACGCCGAAGTGATGCTCAATCTGGGTGTTCAACGCCCATTGTAGCATGTTTCTAGCGTTGAACGCCAGTTCCATGCTTGTTTCTAGCGTTCAGCGCCAGATCCATGCTCTGTTTGGTTACTGGCGTTTAAACGCCAGCAAGTCCTTCCTCCAGGTGTGATTTTTCTTCTGTTGTTTTTGATTCTGTTTTTAATTTTAATTTTTTCGTGACTCCACATGATCAGGAACCTAATAAAACACAAAATAACAATAAAATAAAAATAAAATTAGATAAATAAAATTGGGTTGCCTCCCAACAAGCGCTCTTTAATGTCACTAGCTTGACAGTGGGCTCTCATAGAGCCTTAGAAAAGTTCAGACCACGATGAAGTCCTCCCAACACCAAACTTAGAGTTTGAATGTGGGTCTTCTCAACACCAAACTTAGAGTCTGGTTATGGCCTCCCAACACCAAACTTAGAGTTTGACTGTGGGGGCTTTTCTTGACTCTGTATTGAGAGAAAGTCTTCATGCTTTCTCTCCAGTGTTACAGAGGGATGGCCTTGTGTCTTAAACACAAGGTAGTCCCCATTCAATTGAAGGACTAATTCTCCTCTGTTAACATCAATCACAGCACCTGCTGTGGCTAGGAAGGTCTTCCAAGGATGATGCATTCGTCCTCCTCCTTTCTAGTGTCTAAGATGATGAAATCAGCAGGGATGTAAAGGCCTTCAACCTTTACTAATACGTCCTCTACTAATCCATAAGCTTGTCTTACTGACTTGTCTGCCAATTGTAATGAGAATAAGGCAGGCTGTACCTCAATGATCCCCAGCTTCTCCATTACAGAGAGTGGCATAAGATTTATGTCTGACCCCAGGTCACACAGAGCTTTTTCAAAGATCATGGTGCCTATGGTGCAGGGTTTTACGAATTTGCTAGGATCTTGTTTCTTTTTAGGTAAAGTTTGCTGAACCCATGTATCTAGTTCACTAATGAGCAAGGGAGGTTCACCTTCCCAAGTCTCATTACCAATAACTTGGCATTCAGCTTCATGATGGCTCCTAGATACTGAGCAACTTGCTCTCCAGTTACATCTTCATCCTCTTCAGAGGAAGAGTAACCTTCAGAGCTCATGAATGGCAGAAGGAGATTTAATAGAATCTCTATGGTCTCTATATGAGCCTCAGATTCCTTTGGATCCTCAATAGGAAACTCCTTCCTGCTTGAGAGACGTCCCATGAGATCTTCCTCATTGGGATTCGCGTCTTCTCCCTCCTCCTTGCATTCGGCCATATTGATTATATCAATGGCCTTGCACTCTCTTTTTGGATTCTCTTCTGTATTGCTTGGGAGAGTACTAGGAGGGGTTTCAGCGATTTTCTTACTCAGCTGTACACACTTGTGCCTCCAGATTTCTGATGGAGGACCTTGTTTCATTCATGAAACTTAAAGTAGCCTTAGACAGATCAAAGACTAAATTTGCTAGGTTAGAGGTATTATGTTCATAATTCTCTGTCTGTTGCTGAGAAGATGATGGATAAGGCTTGATATTGCTGAGCCTATTTCTTCCACCATTATTAAAGCCTTGTTGAGGCTTTTGTTAATCCTTCCATGAGAAATTTGGATGATTTCTCCATGATGAATTATAGGTGTTTCCATAAGGTTCACCCATGTAATTTACCTCTGCTATTGCAGGGTTCTCAGGATCATAAGCTTCTTCTTCAGAAGATGCCTCTTTAGTACTGTTGGATGCATTTTGCCATCCATTCAGACTTTGAGAAATCATGTTGACTTGCTGAGTCAACATTTTGTTCTAAGCCAATATGGCATTCAGAGCATCAATTTCAAGAACTCCCTTCCTCTGAGGCGTCCCATTATTCACGGAATTCCTCTCAGAAGTATACATGAATTGGTTATTTGCAACCATGTCAATAAGTTCCTGAGCTTCTGCAGGCATTTTCTTTAGGTGAATGGATCCATCTGTAGAGTGGTCCAATGACATCTTGGAAAACTCAGATAGACCATAATAGAATATATCTAATATGGTCCACTCTGAAAACATGTCAGAAGGACACTTTTTGGTCATCTGCTTGTATCTTTCCCAAGCTTCATAGAGGGATTCACCATCTTTTTGCTTGAAGGTCTGAACATCCACTCTAAGCTTGCTCAGCTTTTGAGGAGGAAAGAATTTATCCAAGAAGGCCGTGATCAGCTTATCCCAGGAGTCCAGGCTATCTTTAGGTTGTGAGTCCAACCATGTTCTAGCTCTGTCTCTTACAGCAAAAGGGAAAAGCATGAGCCTATAGACTTCAGGATCTACTCCATTCGTCTTAACAGTCTCACAAATCTGCAAGAACTCAGTTAAAAACTGGTAAGGATCTTCAGATGGAAGTCCATGAAACTTGCAGTTCTGTTGCATTAGAGCAACTAATTGAGGTTTCAGCTCAAAATTGTTTGCTCCAATTTCAGCAAGTGAGATGCTTCTTCCATCAAGCTTAGACATGGGTTTAGTAAAATCACCAAGCATCCTCCTTGCATTATTGTTGTTGGGTTCAGCTGCCATCTCCTTCTCTTGTTCGAAAATTTCAGAAAGGTTGTCTCTGGATTGTTGTAATTTGGCTTCTCTTAGTTTCCTCTTCAGAGTCCTTTCAGGTTCAGGATCAGCTTCAACAAGATGCCTTTTTCCTTGTTCCTGCTCATATGAAAGAGAAGAGAAAAAGAAAAGGAAGAAGAATCCTCTATGTCACAGTAAAAAGGATCCTTATTATTAGTAGAAGAAGAAAGAATAAGAGTGGAGAATCTAATCACAAGGGTGAGGATAGAGGCAGTGATTGGAGATGAAGAGAGGTGAAGAGAAGTGTTAGTGAATAAATAATAAATAGAAGAAGAGAAGAGAGGGAGAATTCGAAAATAATTTTGAAAAAGTATTTAATGATTTTCGAAAATTAAAGATAAGATATAATTAAATTAAAATTTAAAACAATTAAAAAGAATTTTTGAAAAAGAGATGAGATATTTTCGAAAATTAAAGAGGAAAAAGTAGTTAGGTGGTTTTGAAAAAAGATAAGAAACAAACAAAAAGTCAAATAGTTAGTTGAAAAAGATATTAAAATCAAATTTGAAAAGATAAGAAGATAAGAAGTTAGATAAGATATTTTGAAAAAAAATTTTTTTGAAAAAGATAAAATTTTGAAAAAGATATGATAAAAAGATAAGATAAGAAGATATGATAAAAGATAGGATTGAAAAAGATTTAATTTTAAATTAAAATTAATTACTTAACTAACAAGAAACTAAAAGATATGGTTCTAGAATTTAAAGATTGAACCTTTCTTAACAAGAAAGTAACAAACTTTAAATTTTTGAATCAATCATATTAATTGTTAGCATAATTTCGAAAATAAAGATAAAATTAAGACAAAGATTTTTGAAAAATGTTTTAGAATTTTCGAAATGAATAAGATAAAAATAAAAAAGATGATTTTTGAAAAAGTTTTGAAAAGATAGGATTTTTTTAAAATTGAAAATTTGACTTGACTTGTAAGAAACAACTAATTTTAAAATTTTTTGACTAAGTCAACTCAAATTTTCGAAAATTATGAGAAAATTAAGGAAAAAAATATTTTTTTGATTTTTGAATTTTTAATTATGAAGAGAGAAAAACACAAATATGACCCAAAACATAAAAATTTTGGATCAAAACACAAGATGCATGCAAGAACACTATAAATGTCAAGATGAACACCAAGAACACGTTGAAGATCATGATGAACATCAAGAACATATTTTTGAAAAATTTTTGATGCAAAAAAACATGCAAGACACCAAACTTAGAATTCTTTAATGCATGGACACTATGAGTGCAAAAAATGCATATGAAAAACAACATACAACACAAAACAAGAAAACATCAAGATCAAACAAGAAGACTTGTCAAGAACAACTTGAAGATCATGAAGAACACCATGAATGCATGAATTTTCGAAAAATGCAAGAAATTTTTTAAAGCATGCAATTGACACCAAACTTAAAGATTGACTCAAGACTCAAACAAGAAACACAAAATATTTTTAGTTTTTATGATTTTATGATTTTTTTTGTATTTTTATTATTTTTTTTCAAAAATTAGATTTTTGAAAAACGAAAATAAAGAAAATTTTTTTGAAAGATTTTTGAAAACTTTTTTGAAAGGAAAATAAAAAGAAAATTACCTAATCTGAGCAACAAGATGAACCGTCAGTTGTCCATGCTCGAACAATCCCCGGCAACGGCGCCAAAAACTTGGTTGACGAAATTGTGATCATCAACAATGGCTCCAAAGACTTGGTAGCGCTCTCAAACATAAATCACACTTTGTCACAACTCCGCACAACTAACCAGCAAGTGTACTGGGTCGTCCAAGTAATACCTTACGTGAGTAAGGGTCGATCCCACAGAGATTGTTGGTATGAAGCAAGCTGTGGTCATCTTGTAAATCCCAATTAGGCGGATTTAACTGGATTAAGAGATTATTAGTTTAAATAAAGATAATAAAATAAACAAAAAATAAAATAAAGTTACTCATGTAATTCAATGGTGGGAATTTCAGATAGGTGTATGGAGGTGCTGTGTTCCTTCTGAATCTCTGCTTTCCTACTTCTTCCTTCTAGTTTTTCATCACTCCTTTCTATGGAAAGCTGTATGTAGGGCATCACCGTTGTCAATGGCTACATCCCATCCTCTCAGTGAAAATGGTCCAAATGCTCTGTCACAGCACGGCTAATCATCTGTCGATTTTCAATCAGGTTGGAATAGAATCCAGTGATTCTTTTGCGTCTGTCACTAACGCCCAGCCTTCAGGAGTTTGAAGCTCGTCACAGTCATTCAATCCCGGAATCCTACTCGGAATACCACAGACAAGGTTAGACTTTCCGGATTCCCATGAATGCCGCTATCAATTCTAGCTTATACCACGAAGATTTTGATCAAGGAATCCAAGAGATATGCGCCCGGTCTAAAGTAGAACGGAAGTGGTTGTCAGTCACGCGCGTTCATAGGTGAGAATGATGATGTGTCATGGATCATCACATTCATCAAGTTGAAGTGCAACGAATATCTTAGAACAGGAATAAATCGAATTGGATAGAAAATAGTAGTAATTGCATTAAAACTTGAGGTACAGCAGAGCTCCACACCCTTAATCTATGGTATGTAGAAACTCCACCGTTGAAAATACATAAGTGAAAGGTCCAGGCATGGCCGAATGGCCAGCCCCCAAAACGTGATCACAGGATCAAAAGTACAATCCAGGATTTCTAATAACTAGTAAAAAGTTCTATTTATAACTAAACTAGCTACTAGGGTTTACAGAGGTAAGTAATTGATGCATAAATTCTCTTCCGGGGCCCACTTGGTGTGTGCTTGGGCTGAGCTTGATCTATCCACGAGCTAAGGCTTCTCTTGGAGTTGAATGCCAAGTTGTAACGTGTTTTGGGCGTTCAACTCTGGTTCGTGACGTGTTTCTGGCTTTTGACACTACAGAATGCATCATGGAACTGGCGTTGAGCGCCAGTTTACATCATCAAATCTCGAATAAAGTATGAACTATTATATATTGCTGGAAAGCTCTAGATGTCTACTTTCCAACACCCTTAACAGCTCGCCATTTGGAGTTCTGTAGCTCCAGAAAATCCATTTTTAGTGCAGAGAGGTCAGATTCCAACAGCATCAGCAGTCCTTTGTCAGCCTCCTATCAGAGTTTTGCTCAGGTCCCTCAATTTTAGCCAGAAAATACCTGAAATCACAGAAAAACACACAAACTCATAGTAATATCCAGAAATGTGAATTTTGCATAAAAACTAATGAAAACATCCCTAAAAGTAACTAAAAACTATCTAAAAACAATGCCAAAAAGCGTATAAATTATCTGCTCATCACTCTCCACTCTCTAGGTTTTCGGTTTTTAGATTTATCTCTTCTCTAATTCAGATCTCCATCTTGTTTTGTTTTGGTTTCTATTCTACATTCTATTATTCTAGCATCTTAGTTCATTTTCTCTTGTTGATTTTCCCTATTTTCCCAACTTAGTTTATGAACTTTTCATGTTAGATGTTATTTCTTATTAATGCAAATTGAGGTATTTCATGTTTATTGCTTGTTTCTTCAATTGTTATTGTTGATGCCTTGCAATTGTTGGTTTAGATTTCACATACTCTTATTACTTTTCCATGTTTTAGTTTTGTGCCTTCTAAGTATTTGATAAAATGCTTGGTAGGATTTTAAGTTAGATTCTACATTCTTAGTTTGGATTGAGTAAATTGGAGACTCTTGAATTGTCATAAGTCTCTTGTTGATTGGTGATTAAAAATTGCTAATTGGCTTAGGCGTCACTAAATCTAATCTTTGATTAGGACTTGTGAACTTAAGTTGCTTTTACTCACTTGACTTACCTTCAATTGTTAGAGGTTAACTAAGTGAGAGCAACAGACAATTACCATCACAAGTGGTTATGATAATGGGGATAGGAATTCCACTTATCAATCCTTGCTAGGACTTTTCTTAATTGTTAGTTTACTTCCTTATCATTTACATTACTTGTTCAACATTTAAAAACCCCAAAAATACTTTTCCATAACCAATTGTAAGTACACTTCCCTGCAATTCCTTGAGAGACGACCCGAAGTTTAAATACTTCGGATGATTTTTATTGGGTTTGCTTAAGTGACAAACAAATTAAATTTGATTGAGGTTCAATTGTCGGTTTAAAACTATACTTGCAACGCGATCAATTTTGTGAAATTCTTTACCGACGATTTTACCCCCATCAATTTTTGGTTATTGTAAATATTTGCTTCTTTTATTAGTTTTTGTTCTTATTTGCTATTATGAAATCTCACCCCTTTGGCTACAAGTGTGGTTACAATTATGTTGTAGGAAGTGGAGATTACAATGAAGGCTCGCATCAAGGACGGGACAATTAAAGATGGGAAAAGCCACAAGGATTTAATCAACCCTCTTGGCAACAATCTCCGGTTTCTTATAGGTATAATCCCCATCCTAATGCATGTCAATTCAATGGATATGGTGAACATCTATGTGACAATCAACTACCACCATCATATGCCTATGAATCTTACCCTCAACATGACCATCAACCATACTCACAAGCCCCTTCTTACCAAATACCTTCCTATTATCCATATCCATCATATAACCAATCGCCCCTACCTCATCCTTATGACCATTATAAGCAAGAACCTTTAGAACCACCACAACTCCATCTTGATTACTACCAAGAACCACCTCAACACACACCATCTCTATACCTTTACCAAGAAAAACCACCTTCCTATTATGAACCCTTTCTCCAAAATAGTGAACCCTCCTATCCACCCCAAGCCCCAAGAGATGATTCTCTCACTTTGCTACTTCAAGGACAAGAGGATATACAAAGAAATGCACTGGAATATGTGACTATCTTGACCAAGGTAGTGCACGATCTAGCCTCCCAATATGCACGCACTCAAAGGACTTCCATGGCTACATATGAATGACCAAAAGAAAAGCAAAGCATGAAGGAGAGATTGGAAAGTCCGGTGGAGAATGAGGAGTAAGATTTTGTGTTGGAGCAATTGGAGGAAAACATGCTTGTTGAAGAAGAGGAAGAAGTGGTTGAAGATTTAGGAGATGCGGAATCAACATGGGAGTCTCAACAATCTCCAAGGCATATCAATGTTGAAGACTTTGAAGAGGTTGATCAAGAAATAGATTCAATCATCAATGAATTCCTATCTAAAATTGAATCCGCTCCCATTGGGTGTGAAATTAAAGTTATTAAAGAAAACCCCATGCCAAGTCACATTGGTGACCTTGTTGAAGACCCTTCCATTGGATGTGAAGTTGATATTGAAGTAGACTTCACACAACTTCCGAGGTTTAATTTGATTGATGATGAGGAGGTATTGGAAGAAGTTGACAAGCAAGGAGAAGTTGAAAGAAGTTGTCAAGTGGTGGAGATAACCGAAGAAGAGCACAAGGGAGTAGACCTCACATTGTCTAAGTGTAGGGAGATTTCCCCTCCTAAGTCACCATCCAACACAACATTCAAGTGGGTAAAATTCTTACCCTTAAGTTTCACTTTCCCACTTGAATATGGTTTGATTAAAATGGATGGGCAACTTAGAGCTCTTTGTCAAATTAATAGTAAGAGAGAGTTGTGTAGTGGTTAGAAGTTTGGTGTTAGGCTTACTAAGGTCGAACTTTCAAAGTGCAGGCATCATGATTGGAGGAATGCAAATTTGTGTGGGTCTAAGAAGAAGACTTGGTGTTCTAAGGAGAATTCTATGTGTCAACCACTCGGATGGAAGAATTATGATGATCAACTAGAAAATGGGTGTGAAAATAAGATATGGGATCCCGGATCGCTACATGAAGATTGTCAACTTTGGGAGCTCAAAGCTTGTGAAGAACGTCATCAAGGCTTGGTGAATTCACTTGGGAATGTTGGAGCTTATTGAAAGCCCAAGCGTTGGTGGGAAGTTTCAAGATGAGTTCAAGCACAAGCCACCATGACAAGGAGCTCACCAAATGTCCAACTTAAAGACTTTAACTAAAAGTGCTAGGTGGGAGACACCCACACCATGATAAATTCTTCCTATTTTCTCTTTTATTTCTGATGGTAATAAGTAAATTTTCATTTTTATCCATGTTTCTTAGTTTAAATCCTGTTTCTAATGGTTCAATAATGTTTATAGTTATTCTGGTAGCTTATTAGTTTTCTTCTTCTAAAAAAAAAAGAAAAAAAGGGGTACTGTGGTCTAAAGCAAAAAGTTACAGAAAGTTACGCTGGAACCGCGCTGGTGGGGTGCTGGGCACACAATCCCACCCACGCGTATGCGTCCATGTTGCATATGCGTCATCTGTGTTCTTCGCCTTCCACGTGCCCGCGTGTATGACGTGTACACGTCGTTAAAAAAATGCCACCCAATGCAAAAGTTTCAGAGAGTCACGCGAAAACGGCGCTGGAGTTGTGCATTTAGCACAATTTCGCATGACGCGTATGCATACCTCACACGTACATATCGCCTACATTTCACTTCACCCACGCTTACGCGCACATAGCACTCCCGCGTGTTTTCCCTTCTCCTCCCCAAGATGCGTACACGTGGATTCAAAATCCATAATACCCCAAGGACGCGCAAGCCCTAGCCAGTCGTGCCTTTCACCTTCTCCTCCCTTCCAACGTTCTGTTTCCTTTCCCTTCGTCCTCCATAGCCACCATCTTCAAGCTCTCGACCGCCAACTCCGGCGACCCACCGCCGCCAAGAGCACCACCCTCTTTTCTTCCATCCCTTCCCTTCTTTTGTCTTTTCTTCTGTTCTGCTTATCTCTTCCCCTTCCCTGACCGTCTCTTCCCTCTGCCACCACCAGAACCACCGCTATCCTCCATTGTCACCGGCAAACATCTTTCAATCACCACCCATATCCTCTCTTTACTCTTCCCCTTTCCCACCTCGCCTTGACAGAAGAGAAGCTTTGCTTCTCTGCTCTATACGTCACTAAGTCCGGTGCTGCTCTGTGCTACCTTCTCGGTGCCACCACTTCTACTAGGTCGCCGCCACCCCTAGGCAGCACTGCCCTCTACTTCCTTTCCATTTCCAGTTCTGCTTCTGCTTTCCTCAGGTTCCCCTGTCTCCCCCTATATTTCAATTCTTGTTTTACTGTTCTGTTTAGATAATTCTGTTAGCTTAGTTTAATTTTTGTTTGACTAGGATAGATAGAATTGCATGTGGTTAGGTAGCTAGGATGTGGTTAGAGGATTCTAGGCCTGATAAGTACTCCGTTTTTGTTATCTAAAATGGTTGATTGTTTAACTGTTCTGCTGTTTGATGATAATGTTGCTGTCTTGTTCTTACATGTGTTGTGTTGTTAATTCTGAAACTACTTCTTGTTTAAGTGCTGTTATGCTGGTTGATGCTATGTAATTTTGCTCAAAGATGCCTCACACATATGATTGCTTTCTTAATTTTCTCTGACTTACAAATATTGGATTCATATGTGAGATTTTGTTGATTTTGGTTATCCGGGAATGTCCAATTTACTGCTGGAATGCTGCCAAAATTTTTGGAAAGCAATCTGTTATTAACTTGCAACTTAGGAATTGAACTTGGCATTTGTTTGATTTGAAAAGGATTTCAATTTATACCAAGTACAACTCCTTAGTTGATTTGGCCATCATTCCCGCTTCATTTGATTCCCGCTTATGTGCATTAAAATTGGTTAATCAAAGGACTAATTAACTATATCAAGAAGAACCTCCTTTGTGTTTTCAACATTTCAAGTTTAATTCAAATGCTTTCCGGCTTCTTGGTTCAAGTTTAATTGTTAATTCTACTTAACCAATGAAGATTTTCACATTATGTTACCATTTGACTTAAACTTGTCTTTTCCTAATAGAGGTTCGTACATTAGTAATAATTGGTGACCTCCACTGATGTTACCTTATTCATTTTAAATTGCTGATTAGAATCCTTTTAGTTACACCAAGTGCATATTTAACTTCTGTCAACACCAGTTATTACGAACTTAGTGACCGTGAGCATTGATGATGACTTGTTTTCCTATTGTATGCTTTTATGCAATTCATATTTCATCGTCAATGACTTGCATCATTGATAAACCACTATTTTATGGTTTATATTGTGTTTAATTATGTGGTTTTATCATGATCCTTACCCACTTATTCATTAATTTAGCATGCATTTATATTTCCTTCCTGAAATTATTACATGGTTGAAAACTGCTTCCTAGAGACTTTTTTATTATGCATTTTAGTTCTCCTTTATTTCATTCGATGCCGTTATCTGTGTGTTAAGTGTTTCAGGCTTTATAGGGCATGGATGAGTTGGAGATTGGAAAGGAAGCTAGCAAAAATGGAAGGAACACAAGAAATTGAGATAACCAGCGAGAAGTGACGCGGCCGCATGTCTCATGCGTTCACGCAAAAGAGGAGAAATCGCAGTGATGCGGCCGCATGGCTCACGCGACCGCGCGGAATGGAAAAGCACAAGTGACGCGGAGGCATGGACGACGCGAACGCATGGCATGGAAAAACGCGAACGACGCGTCCGCATGGACGACGCGATCGCGTGACGTGCGCAATCTGCAGAATCTGCAGATTCCGTTGGGAGTGATTTTGGGCCCTATTTTGACCCAGTTCTCGGCCCAGAACAGCAGAGTAGAGCCAGAGAACATGCAGAAACCAGAGACAACATCCATTCTACACAGTTTTAGTTTTTAGATCTAGTTTTTACTCCTCCTCTAGGTTTTTCTCTCTACACATTGATAATCTTAGGATTTTATTTTTCTACCATTTTTTTGCATTGGGATATTGAGAAGAGTTATTACCTCATCAAGACTTCGTCATTCTAGTTCGTTTTCTTTACTTGGCTTTACTCTTCCATGTCCTTTGCTTTGTTAATTTTACCATTGGAATATTATTAGGATTTATTTAATACAAGGATTACTTTTATTTTAATTTGATTATTTTGATTTTATTTACAATGTCTTTCTTTAATTCCTTTTCATATGTTATGAATTTTACATTCACAATGAGCGAGTAGTTCCCTAACTTGATGGGGAGTTGATTGAAAGGAACCAATTGAGTTGGAAGGCTTGAAAGAAAGATTGTAATTGGGTTATTGTTGGCTTGCCCTCTAGTCACTAACACCAATCTCTTTTAATTAAATGGATTGCAACTTGTGAACGGGCAGAGCATCCCAACTTGTTTAACTTTCCCTTATCTAGTAAGAGATATCTAAACAGGATAACCTTTTATTATCAATTAATCTAGAGAGTAATCCAACAACAGTGGGACTTCCAACTAATCAACTCCCAGTCACGGCTTTTATTTACATTATTCAAATTCTCCGATTTTATTTCCTGTTTACTCAACTCAAACCTTTTTGAAAACATCTGATTAATAAAATAGCACACTTTTCTGTGACTCGTTGGGAGACAACCTGGGATTCATACTCCCAGTATTTAAAATTTAAATTTCTGTGACACCTTTCTAAATTGATAAGTGGATTTCTGGTGAGTTAAGAACTATACTTGCAACGTACACATTTTAATAATTTTTAATTCACCAATTTCCGCCGCATCAATCATCCTCATGAATGTGAGTGTGCTTGTTTCCTATACTTTTTGAATTTGTCTTGATTGAGCCAACAACCGTCATACCACTGATCTAAGGCGAGCTAGGCGTAGGCGACTCCTCTTTGAGGACGAACCTGATTCGTCATTTAAGGAAGAAATAAACCCCCTTTCTACTGATCCAGTTCATTTACGTGCAGGTGACATGGCAGCGCCTAGAAGCATCACCATCCAGCAGGAAGGAGCCCCTGATTTTACGCTCCAACCATTCCAGGCACACCACCCAGCAGTAGCTGTAGATTTTGAAATAAAGTCTTCACTACTCAACTTGATGCCCAAATTTCATGGCTTACCTGCTCAAGAGCCTATCAAGCATCTTAGGGATTTCCAGACCGCTTGTTCTACTGTTAAGCGTGATGGCGCTGATGAAATCTCTATTCTATTGAAAGCCTTCCCGTTTTCTCTGGAGGGAAAGGCAAGAAAATGGTACTACACTCAGCCCTGAGAAACTGTTTCCAACTGGGATACACTTAGGAGAGAATTTTTGGATAAATTCTTTCCAGCTGAAGTTGCCGATAAGCTGAGGAAGGACATGTCTATGATCATTCAGGATGAATCTGAGACCCTCTATGAATACTTGGAATGCTTCAATACACTTCGAGATGCATGTCCCCATCATATGATTGACAAGATAGTTTTACTCGGTTACTTTACACAGGGTTTGAGATCTCAAGATAGGACCACACTGGAAGATGCTTGCAATGGTTCTATGAAAAAGTACAAGACTACGGACGAAGCATGGCAATTGATCAGAGACTTAGCTGACTCTACTAGGAATCATAGGCAGAGACAAAGTCGGTCAAGAGCTATTACGGAGGTATCCACTAATACAGAGACTACTGCTATAGCCCAAAGTCTATGTGAAATGACTAACTTGCTGAAGCAGATGCAACTGAATCAACAACAACCTCAGCAAGTTCAGCCTTCCCCACCACAGCACAGCCAGCAGTTAGTTCCACAAAGAGTGTGCAGAATCTGTGCATATTACAGTCACTATACCGATGAGTGTCTGCAGCTCCAACCAGAAGACAACACTGTAGCAGCCACTCACAACTTTTATGACCGCCCCAATCAAGGGTACAATCAAGGTGGCAACTATAACCAAGGATGGCAGGATAACTCTAACCAAGGATGGAGAGACAATTCTAACCTGGGTTGGAGGGACAATTCTAACAGAGGAGATAGATATAACAATGGAAATCAGAGGTGGAATAACAATAACAATTTCAGGCAGCAGAATCAGACTCAATCCTACAGAGCACCTCATTTAAGACAACCTCAAGCCTCTAAGCAAACTTCTCAGACCATTGGCATCTCTTCATCTCCTAATGATGAATTACTACAAGCCATTGATAAGAGACAACAGGCTATGGAGAATGGTATTAAAGCAACTATGAATGTTTTGACTTCTATTTTACAAACTCTTGTCTCACAGATTGGATCAATGAACAACTCCAACAACCAGTCCTCAAGCTCTGGTGGACTTCGCTCTCAACCATTACCCAACCCAAAGGGTGGTATTAATGCCATCACCCTAAGGTCTGGAACCACACTGCAGGAGAGAAATCAGGAGGAGCCAAGCCCACCAAAATATGCCTCAGCTGAAGAGGTAGTAGAAGTAGAAGATATTGAAGACGAAGAAGACATACAGGACATAACTGAGAAAGAAGAAGCTCAACCACAGGAGGAAGCACCAAAAGGCACAGACACTGCAGAAAACACCACCCCCATGCCATTTCCACAACTTGCAAGGAAGCCCAGGAAGCAGTTGGAACCTGACCCCAAAATGGTAGAAATCTTCAAAAAGGTTGAGGTAATTGTTCCCCTTTTTGATGTCATTCAACAGGTACCTAAATATGCAAAGTTTCTAAAAGATTTGTGCATACATAAAGACAAAATTAATGAATTAGAAACTATTCCCTTAGGAAGCTCTATATCTGCTTTAATGGGAAATGTACCTGAAAAATGTAGTGACCCAGGTCCTTGTATAGTTAGTTGTACTATTGGTGGTGTAGTAATTTATGACTGCATGTGTGGTTTAGGAGCATGTGTTAGTATAATGCCCTTATCTGTATATGATGTTTTAAGGCTCCCTCCCTTAAAAAGGTCGGCAGCTCGTTTTGTGTTGGCAGATAAAAGCATTATTATAGTAGCTAGAGTTGCTGAAGATGTTTTGGTGAACATTAAAGAGCTCACATTTCCCACTGATTTCTATATCTTGGAAATGTCCAATAATGACTCAGATAAGCCATCATCAATCCTACTTGGTAGACCATTCCTGAAGACATCAAGATTCAAATTAGATGCTTTTTCAGGAACATATTCTTTTGAAATAGATGGCCGAATAGTAATCTTCAATTTGAATGGAGTCACGAACAACCCTCCAGAAGATCATTCTATCTTCCAGTGTGATATCATTGATGATTGGATTTTTGATGGTTTAGAATTTCACAAATGAATTCTCGTTGCAAGTATAGTTCCTAAACCAAACAATAATCTTTTCATACAAAAAGTTGTTTATCACTAAAACAAACCCCTAAATTTATAAACCGAAGTATTGAAACCTCGGGTCGTTCTCCCTAGGAATTACAATAGAGTGTATTGTTATTGGTTGTGAGTTATTTTGGGGTTTTGATAAGAAGCATGAAAAGTAAATGGCAATGAAAATAAACTAACAACTATAAAAGGCTCTTGGCAAGATATGAGAATTAGAAGTCCTATCCTAGTTACCCTCCTCAATCGTGATGAGAATTGTTCATTGCTCCCACTTAGTTAACCTCTAACCATGGAGGAAAGTCAAGTGGATGAATCAATTTGATTCCCCTAGTCCTAATTAACTCCTAAAGGAAAGACTAGCTTTAGAGGCATTCAAATCAATTAGCAACTTCTAATTATCAATCAACAAAGGAATTAGATAACTCGAGAGTCACTAATTACTCCACCTAGGCCAAGAGGAACAAAACCTACACTAAAATCCAACCAAGTATTTCATCAAACACTTAGAAGGCACAAAAGGAAGCATAGTAATTTGAGAACAAGAATAGAATCTAACAACAATTATTGCAAAGAATTAACAACAACAATCAAGGAAATCACAATTATTATGAATTACCTCAAATTGCATTATTGAAAGAAAACAAAGGAACAACAATCTATCCAAATCAAAATGAAGAATTACAATTATTAAAGCACATAACTAGAAAGAGGAAGAGGAGAAGATTAAGAATTGGTAAGGAAAAGTGAATCAAAGCATGAATTAAACCTAGATCTAAGAAGAGAGATTAACCTAAACCTAATCCTAATTCTAGAGAGAAGTGAGAGCTTCTCTCTCTAAAACTAATCCTAGTTATGCTATATGCTTTCCTAGATTCAACAACATGCCTTCCCCTCAATCCTTGATCCTTTTATTCCTTTCTCCTAGCAATTGGCGCCAAAAATGGGTTCAGAAACCCTCTCAAATCGCCAGGCACGTGTTGCTTTAATGAAGTCATGTGCAGTCATCGACGCGTGCGCGCACGGTACGCGTGCGCGTCCCTGGGCGATTCTACAATGTGCGCGCGAGCGCCTTGTGCGCGTGCGCGTGCTTGGCCGAGATCAATTCTTTTGTCTTTTTGTGTTTCTCTTCATTTGCATGCTTCCTTCCTTGCTCCTTTGATCCATGCCTAGCCTATTTCAATCCTGGAATTACTAGCAAACACATCAAGGCATCTTATGGAATCAAGGAGAAATTAGAATTCATCAAAATAAGGCTTAAAAAGCATGTTTTTACATTTAAGCACAAATATGGGAGAGATAACAAAACCATGCTAATTCATAGGCTAAATGTGACAAAAGGTTATCAAAACACTCTAAATTCAATACAAGATAAACCCTAAAAATGGGGTTTATCAACCTCCCCACACTTAAACCGTAGCATGTCCTCATGCTAAAATAAGAAGGGACTAAGGGGTGTGGCATTTATTGAATGCAACTAAATTATATGAGTCCTATCTAAATGCAACTACCTAAAGTAAATGCAAATGCTTAGTTCAAACAAATCAATTCCCAAGAGAACATGTGTAAGCACAATAGTTAGGGCAATAGGAGTTAAGTCCAACCACAATGGTATTGAACTATAAAAAAGAGTTCAAACTTGCAAGAATATAGATATATGGTGAATACATGTAATTGAACTTTTGAACCCTCACCGGATGTGTATCCGCTCTATTCACTCAAGTGTTTAAGGGTTAATTCACTCAATTCTCTTCTATTCAAGCTTTCCAAAATTTGATTTCCTTCTAACAATCAACACTTATTCAATGCATGCATACATTCATCATGAGGTCTTTCACTTAGGTTGTAATGGGGTTAGGGTCAAGGTAGGATCATTTATGGTTAAGCGGACTAAGATTTGAATCTTTGATTAGCATAAACTTTCCCACCTAACCTATATAATGACCTATATAAATTCAAACTACTCTAACTACCCATTCTTCAGTTTTCTTACATACTCATGCATTCTATTCTTTAATTCATAACACTTATGCATTGATTCCTTTTTGTTGAACTTCACCTTGGGGCATTTTGTCCCCTTTTTATTATTTTTTCTTCCTTTCTTTCTTTCTTTCTTTTTCTTTTCTTTTTTTTATTCTTTTATTTTTCTCATTTTCACTCTTATTTCTTTTTCTTTTCAACTATATACAAGAACATCAATGCATAGGGTCTTATACATTCAATCAATACATGAATATGTTCCCAATTCCTAAATATGAAAGTGTACTACTCTATCCATTCAATGTTCCAAGCCTCACACTTTTTAAATAAACTTTTTTTTTTTTTTTGTATTGAAAATCAAAATCCAAACAGGATTCATTGGTTTTCCGTCTTGGGCTTGTAATGTGCTAAATCGAGAATAAGTTGGTTAACCATTAGCTCCTTCAAAAATTGGGCTAACAATGGGAAGAAAAAATGGTAGGATATTTGGGGTAAGTGAGTTAATAGAATAATGGCCTCATTCATTACATGTTACAAATACAAGAAAATACCATGGACATACAGAATCAAGCAAATCAGTATCACAATCATAGAAAGAAAAACAATTTATTTTTTTTTTTTTTTTTTTTATTTTTAAATGTAAACATTCATAGGCTCAAAGTTCACACAAGCTTGTTTCTTCATTCAATTAATTGTTCACAAAGTATGAATTCAAGCAAGTTTCACCAAAAATTTTTTTTCAATCAATTAGGTTGGTGCCCTATAATTAAATTTCTTGACAAAATTTCAATATTTGATAAGCATTGTTGTGATTGAAACATTCAAAATTTCTATCACCCTTTCCTTTCTGCTTAAAAACCAATTTCTCATTGCAAAAAAGGGTGCTAAGTGTTGCAATTCAAAGTATGATTTCTAATCTCCAACACAAACTAAAAGAAAGTATGCAGAGCGGTATAAAAGAAAACTCCAGCTAAAGTATGGGACCTATCATTTAAAACATTAAAATATCCATAAGGATCAAATATCTAATCCAATAAGCAGTAAAGTATACAGGTAAACTCAAATGCATCAAAATATATAAGAGATATGCACACAAGAAGGTAGCCAAAATGTTCACCGTTCCTCCCCACCTTTAAGATCACGCACGTCCATGCTAAACCGTAGGATCAGGGGAAGGTACAACGGTAGGTGCTGAATCTGTCTAAGGCGGTGGGATGGGCTGTGGTGGCTCTGTAGTGGCTGGGGCATCCTGCTGAACCAGTGCCTCCGCATCCTCCTCTTGATCATCGGCTATCGTAGGCCGGAGAGTCGGGAAGCGGAGGTAGCTCAGCGCCGAGGGAGATAAGTGCCTGGTCCATCCGATCTAATCGGCGTCTGACATGGAGTCTCTCTCGCTCCAAAAACCAGAATAGACGCTGGACCAATAGGTAAGTAGGCTCAGGGACTGAAGGTGGAGCTGTAGATGAAGATGGAGCTGCTACTATAGAAGAGGATGGTGCTGCTGTAGGGGTTGATGGTGAGAGAAGGGACGGCCGTGTGGTGGTGGCCGGCGCTGCTGCCGCGGCGGTTATGGAGAAGAAGAAGAAGAATGGAGGTTGGGAGGGAGACGAAAGAAGGTGCGCGACTGCGCAGTGCGCTTCGCGCATTAGGGTTATCCTATTTTTGAATCGACGCGGGCGCGCACCTTGCGCGTCCGCGTACATTGAGGAAAATGGAGATCCACGCGTGAGCGTGTAGTGTGCTCTAGCGTGGGTTGGCAATTTATGCAAGGGCGCGCACGCGTACATGGGGTTGGATCCGAGGCTTAGAGTGGGCTTGACACACGCCCAACTCTCGGGGCGAAGGCCTAGAGTGGCGGCAGCATGTAAGGTCGCGCGCGTCCGCGTACATTAATAATTTGTGATAAGGTGCGCTAGCGCGATGCGTGCGCTCGCTTCTGTTCCACCTTGGACATATGAGCGCGCACGCGGTAGGTGCACGTCCGCGCAGATCGAGTTGGGCCAGAGGCTTAAAGCTGGCCCAGATCCGGCTCAACTCTCTGGGGCTTGGCTCAAAAACTTGCAGCAGCGGATCGACGCGGGCGTGGCAAGTGCGCGTCCGCGTGAACTTCCATGTTCCCATAATGTGTGCGCACGCACGTAGTGCGTGTCAGCGTGGGTTATGTTGGGCTCAGGGCATAATGTTTGCCCAAGAGAGGCCCAACTCTCGGGTACGTGGGTGATGATGCATCCGCACAGGGACGCGTGCACGTACATTGTGCGCGCGCGTCCACCCCCCTTTTTTTTCAGAAAAATTATGCTGGGTGCTCCCCATACTGTTCACAACTCTTTATTCAATCAACCATCATACAATTCACAAAAATTCAATTTGATATTATTCATCTACTACTAATCACAACATACATGTGACTAAGCTAACAATTAAGTTGTACAAACAAATTTATGTGAAACATCTACCTACAATGGTAGCTCAAATCACTTATTAAGGAAAAATAAAAGAGAGTGGAAAGAGTTTACCATGGTGGGGTGTCTCCCACCTAGCACTTTTAGTTTAAGTCCTTAAGTTGGACATCTTGAGGTGCTTATTGTCATGGTGGCTTATGTTTGTACTCATCCTTGAATCTCCAAGGATCTTTGCTCCTCAATTGGTTGACAGAATTTCCAACCATTTTCATTAAGCTTGGGCAAAGTTCCACCCAAGATATGAGTCCCCATAGTTGGTCTTCACATAGCAAACCGGGATCCCATATCTTATCTTCACACCCGTCTTCAATTTGATCTTCATACTTTTTCTTTCCGGGTGGTTGGCATATAGAATTCTCTTTAGCATACCAAGCCTTCCTTCGATACCTTTGTACAGTGGCATTCTTCCAATCATCGTTCTTATACCTTGAAGCCTTTACCTTAATGAGCCTAATTCCTAACTTGCAACCACCACACAACGCTCTTATACTTCTAATTCCACAAAGAGCTCTAAGTTGACCGTCATTTTCAATTAAACCATATTCAAGTGAGAAAGTAAAGCTTAGGGATA
>QBTX01001314.1:0-18596 GCA_003063285.2 Arachis monticola | reverse complement strand
AGTAAAACCATGAAATTTACATGAATAAGTAGGTGAAGGGTTGAATAAATCACTTAAATTGAGCACAATATATATCATAAAATATGGGTTTATCAACCTCCCCACACTTAAACAATAGCATATCCTCATGCTAAATCCAAGATAAAGAGTAAGGTAAAGTGGTGGAATCTCATGCAATGCAAGCTATCCTAGATGCAACTACCTAAATAAATCATGCAATTCTAATTTGTTATTCAATTGTATATAAAACTTACATGTAGTTAAATCACATTCTCAAGGAATCATATATGCATAGCCAACCTTAGATAATGTTAAAGCACTTTTACAATTGAGATAGGTAAAAATATTTTTCAAACTTGCAAGACAATTAACAATTGAGGAAGAGATATATGGTGATGAGCTATTGAACCCTCACTGGATTTTGTGTTTACTCTCTAGTCACTCAGTGTTTATTGGGTTAATCACTCTATTCTTATTTTTATCCTTACTTTCTATAACTTTGTTCTTCATCTAACCAATCAACAATTATAGAATACAGGCGTACAAAAATCATGAGGTCTTTTCCAAGGTTATAATGGGGCCAAGGTAGAGGTAAGGGTATATGTATAAGGCTAAGTGAGCCAATAAGTGAATCCTTGATTAGTCTAAGATCTCACCTGACACACATATTTTGTAATTTAAAGCTTCTCAACTTATTTGCCCACAGTTTTCTCACTTTGTATTGCAAACTCATGCATTGATTTTAATTTTATCCCATGTGCATTGATTCTTTTTATTTTGTAACTGGGGAATTTCTTTGTGTCCCCTTAATTAAATACCGAAAATAGAAACTTTTTTTTGAAACTGCACATGGTAATTCAATTGATTTCACATGAGCATGCTTTCCAAAATTTTTATTTTGAATATTTTTATTCTTTTAAACCTTCTACCTTTGTTCCTATAATCCATGTTCCCATAAAGTTCCCCACACTTAAATTATACACAATATCTTATCTTAAGCTAACCAAGGATTCAACTTGGGATTCATATCTTGTTTTTCTGCTTAAGGTTAGTAATGTGGTTTACAGAAAAAGAGGGGATTAACAAGCTCGAGGGGGCTAACAACGGTGATGTAAAAGGTAGGCTAATTTGGAATAAGTGAGGAAAAATTCAAATGATGGCCTCAATCACTTTCTTAGTATGTATCTATATTCTATAATCGGACATATAGATTAAAATAAAGCAAAGAACATCAAAATAAAAAGAAGGGCGAAGCACACAGGAATAAAAATTATGGTTTGAATGTAACCATACAATCAAGCTCAAAACTCTCAGGCTGTGTGTTCTCTAGCTCAAAAAATCATATATCAGTTATACATGTCATGCAAGTAGAAATTAAGAGTTCCCATTATTCTCAATGTAAAATTTATTTGGGTGGCTTTAAAGTTTTAGTGTTCCTCCTTGATGAAATATTGTTAACTAACTAACATGTAATGCTATATATATACAAGGGATGTGGATTGTTTTGATTCTGTTAAAGTCTCTAGCTTACTTCCTTTTTATTTTCAATTTAAACCGAACTTATCATATGCTAAAAGGGTAAACTACACTAATTAATCCACTTAATATATAACTAGTAAACTAAGGTACAACTTAAGCTAAAATATCCAAGACATATACAGCCCAAAGTGCAGAATGCAAAAGTACAACAAAAACAAGAGAGAGAAAAATGTGCAAATAAAATACAGAAAATGAACAAAATAAGATAAGAGTCTATAGTGGTTCACCAAAAGAAATATATTCTAGAGATGCTGATCTCCCCACACTTAAATAATAGCATCGTCCTCGATGCTCACTCAAGCCGGGTATGAAGGAGTGTCACCACTGGAAGGATGGGCTGCTGGAGTCTCGGTGGTGGTCTGAGGATCTGCAGACTGGATGAAGGTAGGAGGATCTGTCTGTTGCAGAGGAGGCTCTGACTGGATAGGAATCTCGGGATCTGAGGCTTGTATCTGGTGTGGCTCCTCAGGATGAGGCGCAGCCTGCTCCGGGCTTGCCTGCTCAGCCTGGGTAGGTGCCTCCTCCTCATGATCGCTCGCCTCCGCCTCAGATGTGTCAAAAGGGGTGTCAGGCTCAGAGGAGATGTCACCGTCGGACCGAATCATCAACTTGAGGTTCTCATAGCGTCGCTTGTTGCGACGCTCCATACAATCCAAGCGGGCAAAGAATCGATGCACCAAATGGTAGATAAGCTCAGGAGCAGCTGGAGGTGCAGTGGGCGGGGCAGGTGCAGCAGTGGAAGACGAGGGGGCAGCTAAAGGTGTGGTTGTCTCATCAGAAGCAATAAGGAATGAAGGTCTGTAGCCTAAAGCCAAAAAGTTCCTACTGTGAGGAATGATCTTCTTGCAGTTCACAGCGGGTGGCTTCTCATCAGCATCCTCCCAAGACACGTCAGCTCGACGGCCTAGCTGGGTGACCAGATAAGGGAAGGGGAGGGTGCCTCTGATATGGACCCTGGCCATATAGTGTTGGATGAATCGTGGCAGGTACATGTCCTTACCCTCCATCACACACCAGAGGAGGGTGATCATAGCGGCAGGCAGCTCTGTCTCATGAGTGCTCGGCATAATAAAGTTACTCAGGATCTGGTGCCAAAGCCAAGCCTCATCATTCAAGTATATATGCTTGATTCCTTTATGCATGGTGATGTTCTTACCCATGACCCATGGGACAGTAGGGTCAAGGGCTATCTTCTCCTTGACAATATCCCAGTCAAATTTCAGAAAGCGCATGTCCTCTTCAGCCTTTTGGTAACTGTCAGGCTGATCAGACGTAGGCTGAAGGCGCAGAATATCCTCAATGGCCTCTTCAGTGACTAGTATCTGTTTCCCCCTGAGGTGCACTGCATCCAGGGAAGTCTTGAAATAATTGCAGTAAAACTCTCTTACCCAGGAAGCGTTTACCTCAGTCAAGTTTCTCTCCAAGAAGAACCAGCCTCTTTGTTTGATCTGATCGGAGGTGTACTGCTGTAGTTCTTCTAGAATTTTCAAAGTCCTCTCCGAGTAGAGATTTCTGGAGGTAGCAAACACTGAAAACTTTAGCTCACAGTATCGATTTGCAAACTTAATTGGATCAATGGCAGGGAGGAGCTGGTCAGCCTTCTTCTGTGCGGTAAAGTGCTTTTCCTGCCAGGATTTATCATGCATAAGCTCCAAGAGAGACATAGAAGATTCACCTCTTTTCCGTTTGCCAGTTGTTGCCTTTCCTTTTCCCTTTCGCTGAGGGTCAGACATCCTAAAAAAAAATAGAAATCTAAGATATAATAAAAGTAGGAAAACAAGTAGGCAAATAACAAGATAAGCACGAAGTGGCAAAGGAGCAGTAGAAAAATGAAATGAGTTAAATAAATGTATATTTTGGATTGTTTTGGAGTTGAAAAGTTGAGATGAGAAATCACATTCCAAAATATGATAGAAGTGGAAAGCCTGTTAATTAGGAAAAACAATAATCATGCCATGAGTGAAATTAATTAAAAGAAGTAGTGAAAAGGCAAAGGAGAAAGTTAGAAAGTTAAAAGTGGGTAAAATTGAAAAAGAGGTTAGAAAGCGAAAATCAGTGAGTTAGTAAAAAGGAAGTCAGAGTAAGTGGCATGATGATTGGTTTCTAAGTAACAAGAATTTCACAATTTTAAGCAACAGTCAACTCATATTCAAGCAAGGGAATAAAGTTGTTGATGATGCATATAGATATAGAAATAGCGAAAAGTGAAATCTAATAAACAACAATGTGATTTATTAACCAGGAAATCGAAGGGAATAAGAATGCTAGCCTGTGCATTTGTGAATTGGTTTGGTAAAAGCGAAGGAATGCCAAATTCACATTGCTAAAACCAAAACATGAATGAATATCAAAACAATTTACAGAAAATTTGGGCGGCATTCCGGCTAAAATTAGATGTTCTTAGAAGATAAACAGGAAGCAGAATAGTTCATATAAATTAACATAAACTGCAAATGGATATAAATAATATGACATGAAAGAGCAGTCGCAATAGCAGCATGAACAGAAAGAACATCATATGAACAATACTAAAATCACAGCAACAGCAGAATTGCAAAAATTCTAAAACAAGTAGCAAGAACAACGCAATGAATCAGGCCTAAATCCATTAACCACATCCTAGCTACCTAACAACCTATAATCCACTACAAACATGCATCTCTAACTAGCCTAATGTGAAACAGAAACTGAAAAATATGCAAATAACTATGAATGAAAGAAAGGTGGCATTCGACGGAACCTAGTAGGCGTATGAAATAGGCTAGGGAACTGAGAGATGGTGGGGGTTTGGTTGCGGTGGTGCTGGGAGGGACACGGTGGTGCGGTGGCGGAACTGGGCTGTGCAGTTGTGGTGGTGGTTATTTGTAGTGAGGGTGGTGGTGGTCGGAGGCACGGCGGTGGGGTTCCGGTCGTGGTGGGGGCAGCGGTGGTGGAGGGAAGAAGAGAAGAGAGAGAAGAAAGAGAGGGAAGGAAGAAGCGGGGTGGCGTCGTGGTTGGGGCTGGGTGGGCGAGGGTGGTGCGGCGGTAGGAGGTGGTTGGGGGGTTGATGCGATCGCGTGAGTGACGCAATCGCATGGAATGGTTAAAAGGGTAAATGACGCGGTCGCATGAGGCATGCAACCGCGTCGCTGGAAATTGTGCTAAACGCATAATTCCAGCATCGTTTCAACGCAACCCTCTGTCTCTTTGGGGTGTTGTGCAATCCACGCGACGCAAATGCGTTGCTCATGCTTTCACGTGGGATGGGTGTTTTGCTAGTGACGCGTTCGCGTGATGGACGCGAACGCGTGGGCCGTTTTGCGCGAAATGCACGACAGCCGCACGATTCCAGCCCATATTTCTGGGCATTGGATTTTTACACCGATTTTTAGATCATGCGGCCGCGTGAATGACGCGAACGTGTGGGAGGTGGTTTTTGCGACTGACGCAATCGCTTTAGCGATGCGGTCGCATCGCACGCCTTTCTTTTTTTATGCAGTATGCAGAATGCAAAATGCAATGAATGTCATGCAAAAATACCAGGTTCAAACAAAATTCAAAAACAGAGTAGAATAGAGAAGGAACGATCTTACCATGGTGGGTTGTCTCCCACCTAGCACTTTTAGTTAAAGTCCTTAAGTTGGACATTTGATGAGCTTCCTGCTATGGTGGCTTGTGCTTGAATTCGTCCAGAAATCTCCACCAGTGTTTGGAATGCCAGCATCCTCCGGGGTCCCAAACAAGGCATGCAAAGCCTTTGAGCAGTTTCAAACAGGTTTCCAGGCTCCCGGGGTGTTGAATGTCAGAATGGATTCCAGGATCCCAAACTTTACTTTTACACCCGTTTTTGTCTTGATCTGCATTTTTTCAGCTGGGTGATAAGTAATCTGAATTCTCACTGCAGTGACCAAATAGCTTCCGAGATCCTTTTAATTGAGTTTGACACCAATCCTTGCACCTCAATTTGAAGTGTGAAACCTCATTGAATCTTGCATACTAGCGCTGAGTGCGAGTCATTTCCCTTTTGCTCTTAAAGCCGCAAAGAGCTCTAAACTAGCCATCTGTTTTAAGTAAACCATACTCAAGTGGAAAAGTAAAGATGAAAGCTAATAATTTTACCAACTTGAAGTTTGTATTGGGTGGTAATGGCCTTGGGATAGGTGTTTCCAGTGGTTCTGCAAGCTCTGCTTCCTTGTGGTCTTCAGTGAATTCCTCCACTTCTTTGTAAATTTCTTCCATTTCGACCATGTCTTGATCAAAGTCACTGATATCCTCCTCATCACTTGAGTCATAATTGGGAGTTTGAGAAAAGTCTACCTCTACATCATCTTCGTATTCACTTGGAGAAGATTCTTCTATCTAAAAGAATTCACTTGCGGCTGCAAGTTCATTACTAAGAGGACTTGACTTGTGATTATTATCATCAAGGAGACATGCGTCTCGGGTTACTCCGTCCAATTCCTCATAGGATACCTGCTTTGGGGGTTGTGCACTATCCTCCTTAGCATCAATTGTGACGTCTTCGACAGAATTCTGCACAACTCTGGATTCTGGCGGAGGTTCGACATCTCTTAAATCTTTAACCAACTCTTCTTTTTCTATAATGACATTTTCCTCTACTTGTTTTAGTATGGGGTTATGCTTTATACTGTCCACTGGAGTTTCTAGTGCCTCCTTCATGCTACGTTCTTCATTAGATTCTCCATATGAAGCAATGGGGGTCTGTTGAGTGTCCGAACATCTAGAAGATAATTGATTTATTGCCTGCTTCAGTTGATGAAGGGTTGTATGAAATTGGTCTACTGACTCTTCGAAGCGAACCTGTGATTCTTGGCTTGATGGATATGGACATGGTGCATAGGGGAGTGGTGGTTCTTGGGAGTAATTGGATTAGCGTTGGGGTGGATAAGGATCATACGGTGGCGAATGGTGAAAAGAAGCTTATGAGTATGGTGGTTCGAAGTTATGTTGAGAGGATGGTCTCTGAGAATAGGGTGGGGATTGTTGGTAACTACAAGGGGGTCCACCATATCTATTAGCCTGGTATGCATTTTAGAATGGTCCTTGTCCATGATATCTAGGAGGGTGTTGTTGCCTAAAGGGGTGATCAGATCCTCTTGGCTCCATCCATCTTTGATTGCTTAGACCTTGATGCATAGTCCTGTTATAGCTTCCATTCCTTGCAACAAAAGTAGAACCAAACTCAAAGCGAGAGGGGTGAGAATTCATAGTAGTTATCAGAAATAAGAAGGGAAAACAAAAACAAATAAACAAGTAAAAAAATATTTACAATAACAATAATAAGGCACACGTTTGCAATTCCCCGACAACGGCACCATTTTGACGTTAGGATTTTTCGCTAGTAAAGAATTTTATAAAAATAGTCGCGTTGTAAGTATAGCTTCTAAACCAACAGGAAATCCTTTTGTACAAACGTTTGGTTGTCACAAGTAACAAACCCAATAAAATGTATAAACCGAAGTATTCAAATCTCGGGTCGTCTTCTCAAGGAATTGCAGGGAGATGTGTTTTATTATTGGTTATGGAAAACAGTGTTTTGGGTTTTGAAAAGGGTTTTGAGCAAGAGAAATGGGTTGCAGAAATTAATAAATTAATAATGAAGAAATCTCTTGGCAAGGTATGAAAACTGGAAGTTCTATCCTAGTTATCCTTATCAATTGTGATGAGAATTATACTTTTGCTCCCACTAAGTCAACCTCTAACTATGAAGGTCAGTTAAGTGGATAAATTAATTTAACACCTAAAGTCCTAGTCAACTCCTTAAGGAAAGACTAGAGTTATAGGAATCTAAATTAATCAGCAAAGATATTAATTATCAATCACGATGAGTTTGACAACTCAAGAGTTACCAATTAATCAACCAAAGCCAATAGTAAAAAAATCTAAATTATTTATATAAAGAAAGGGAAGCAATCATGAGTCTGAAATACCTCAAATTATATTTAAATAAAGATGTCAATTCTAACATGGACAAGTTCATAAGCCAATTGGGCAATATAAATAAAATACAAATAAAAGATTCAGAGTAAACAAAAATAGAAGAGAAACAAAATTATTGAACCTGGTACGAATAAACAATCCTAATGACTAAAAGAAATCCTAATCCTAAAACCTAAGAGAGAGGAGAGAACCTCTCTCTCTAGAAACTACATCTAAATTATGAAAAGTGTGTAACTGGAGATCTCTCTCAATGGATGCATTCTCCCACTTCATAACCTCTAATCTGTGCTTCTTGGACTTGGATCTGGGCCAAAAAGGGCTTCAGAAACCGCTGGGAGTGTTTTCTGTAATTTCTGGTGTGTGGCGTCTGTCAGCATCCGCGTGGGTCACGCGGTCGCGTCATCTGGAGTTTTTCTTGTCACACGTTCGCTTCGATCATGCGTCCCCGTCATTTGTGTTTTGCTTAAGGCGTGTGGTCGCGTCAGTCACGCGTTCGCGTCGCTCTCTTTTCGCGCTGGGCATGCGGCCGTGTCGTCCATGCGTTCGCGTCGCTGCCAGTTTCTTCGAAAACTCCATTTTGTGCTTTCCTTCCTTTTTGTATGTTTCCTTTCCATCCTTTAAGTCATTCCTGCCTTAGAAGCTCTGCAACTACTCAACACACAAATCACGGCATCGAATGGTAATAAAGGGTAATTAAAATAATTATTTTTAAAGCATAGGAAACATGTATTTCACATATATCACATAATAAGGAAGGAAAAGTAAAACCATGAAATTTACATGAATAAGTAGGTGAAGGGTTGAATAAATCACTTAAATTGAGCACAATATATATCATAAAATATGGGTTTATCAGTCATCGGAAAAAATGAGAAACTGTGGTCTTGTTAACGTACACCCCTTCTCGTTTTCAACCACCTATTGTTTGTGTCCACACTCCGCCTTAGTTTTAGGGAAACTCGCCTTGAATCATGTTTAACATAAACTAACATAAACAGTTTAGGTATGCAATTTATATATGTAACATCTAATTTGAAATAACATATGGTATTAATTAAGTTAAAGTCATTGCGACATCCTTAAAGTGTGCATCAACCAATTTGCCGTAGTTCTCCTTCTTTGTGTTGACTCACTCGAAGATCTCACTCTCTTGAAATGACAACACATTGAAAGAATATCTCTATTTTTGAATTTAGATAATCTGAATTGGACTTGGAATAACTCAATTTAATTAGGAAGAGGTATGAATCTTGCATACACATTTCACAATAAAAGTTGTGTGGGATAACAATCACGAGCTAAGAAGAATATTAGAGGCTAAGATGGATATTAGGAAAAGATCTATCAAAACAAAGCCCAATAATATTTTTGAAGTACCACCTCATGTGAGGAGCTAAATTCATAGATGCATACACTTTCTACAACTTATGTATCAAGAAAAAGTAATATCTTGGTATGCTAGGGCTAAACTTAGGTGAATTAGAAAATATATACTCGGTCGAACCCTCATCATCCTTGTAATAAATGACAAATGCAACAAACTATCTTAACTTCTTTTAACCTCGATTGAGAAATATTTTTCTTAGTTTTGTATGGTTTTTGGGAATAATATCACTAGAATGTGATGTGATCTCCCTAACAAAAGTCACTATTTGCTAAAACAAGTATTGAGAATGGTTATTTTTTCAGATTTAATACCTAACATTCTTGTTATAATTGACAGCTCCATCTGAATACTTTTGTCTCATATAAGTCTATGCGCATAGATTCTAACACCCGGTAAAACTTATTATGCATATCGGGATTAGGTTCTTCTTCCTCCACTAGGGTAGATTATTGAAAGGCATCTATCACCATTCCTTTGTACGTAACAATATTATCCTCCTAAGTCATAACACCATCAACCTCTTTATTATATGAATATTCCACTACTCCAAAACTATTTGCTAATTTTAGACTCTCTTTGTCATGTTGAACCAATATCCAATAATTAAGTATAAACTCATTCATAATGAAATTACATTTAATATCTTCATTGATTTCAAACCTTATAAAAACCTTAAACTTAGTATAAAGGCATCTGATGGGCTTCTCACCATTAAGAAATCATATCATTCTCTTACATGCATTTATGAATTTATTTAGACCAACCATAAGGTAGTATTTGTTTTGAGATACTTTGACAACTAGGAGATTAAGGCTCATTAACATGTTTGTTGGGTTGAGACTGGAACTAAAATTTCAATCTCTTCAGTACATCCAAAAGTAGAGATACAGAGGACTAAAATTTTTAGAACGAAAAAAGTTTTTGCCCAAAATGCCCTCAGTCTAAATTGTTAATTCCAAATTTACCTATTTTGAAAAATCAAATTAGGGCACATATCGTCTTCTCATACCACCTCTTTTTTTCAAGCATCGAAGATTCCTGGATCAAGCTACTGCTCCATCGCCACCGCCAGACCACCTCCTCCTCCTCCCATGATTGTTGTAACATCTTTATCATGAGTCGATAGCAAAACAGAGGCATCTTTGAATCCACAACACAAAATATATTTCAATTGATCCCATTTGTCTTCGTTTAATCTGAATTCTAATTGTTGATTTTTAATCCACATATCATCTAAAACCAACAAGAAAAACTTTTTACCCTGAAGCAATTCTTTCAATTTTTATTCCACCTCCTCCTTCCATAACAAAAGAGTAGATTCAAAAAATCAAACATGATGACAACAGTGAGACACAACAAGAGAAAGAGAAAGAGCGTGAGACACAGAGAGATAGCCACAGAGAGAGAGAGAGAAAGAGGGAGAGAGAACCTTGTGTGATCCAATGTGAAATGGTGGAAAGGCTTTCTTGTTAGGGGCAAATTTGACGCGAGAATGGAAAAGACACCGGCAAATTGCAAATAACAGGGGGCAATTGGAAAGGGAGAGATGGGAGGAGAGAGAGAGAGAGAGAGAGAGAGAGAGAGAGAGAGAGATAGATAGAGAGAGAGAGAGAGAGAGGAGGAGAGGGTTAAGGCTTTCTTTTTCTGTATTCATTTTGATTTAATACACTACAATAAAAAAGCTGAGTATTGTCAGATTTAGCATTGTAGAGTAGCGGCGTCTTTTACCGGTGGTTTAGGCGTGAAATTTGTAGTGTCAAAATATTACCAGCAGATTATCGTTTCCGACGGTAAATTCGCCAGTAATAATTAGAGGAAAAACATGGAAATAGGTGCGACATTTAGGGTCAGATTTACCGTCGGAAAAATTTTTTGACAGTAAACCCACTTAATGGAACGCTGCATTTTGATCACTCGCAATATGCTATCGTCAGATTTATTTTCCGGTATATCTGACGGTAATTCTACCCTAAATTCGAACCGTGAACCTTCTTCCCCTCATTTGAACCTCTCTCTCTCTCTCTAATCCCCTCGCCTCCCATTCTCTCTCTACCCCTCTTATTTCTCTGACAGCCCCCTCTTCTCCGGAAGCCCCCTCCTCTTCGTCACCGCTGTTCGTCGGCTCTGTTCATCACTATTGCTGCTGCCGGATTCTACCGCTGCTGCTGGTACCCCCTTCTTCTTCTTCTCGGCGTTAGTGTTTAGGTAATGCTTCTGAACTTTTCTTTTTCTAAAGTAGGAATAAGATCTAATTTGTTATTATAGTTTTTGTTCTAATTTGTTATTATAATTTTGGTTCTAATTTGTTATTATAATTTTGTATTTGTTATTTTGTTTTTGATTTATTCTGAATTGTTATTATAATTTTGGTATTGATTTGTATTATAATTTTGTGTTCGTTACTTGATTATGATTTGTTATTATAATTTTGGTACTAATTTATTATTATAATTTTGTGTTCGTTATTTTGGTTTTGACTTGTTCTGATTTGTTATTATAATGTTGGTTCTGATTTGTTATTATAATTTTGAATTTGTTATTTTGGTTCTAATTCTAATTAAAACATGTTTTGAGGTGTTATTGATTAAGTAATTGGTTTGCTTATATACAAATTAAAACACCTAAGTAGTTAGGAACTAAACTAATTAGTTAGCTGATTAAGTTATTTTGGATATGTTGTGGCTATTTGCAAGTTTTAATTCATGATTAAGGTTGGTTGGATTTGTGTGAACTGCAAAGGTGGATATATATCCAACTTTAGGAGAGATTATGCATAATTGTTTTTCAAATAATATAAATGTACACAGGATTTGTGTTGTATTTGCTGATTTATGTGATTTAAAGTGTTTATGAATTTTATCTTTGCTATTATATTATTTTTGTGACAAGTGTTAATTGATATTCTCTTTACAAACATGATGAGAGGTAGAGGTGTCACGGATCGACCACGTGGTCGTGGTAGAACCTTCTCATTCATCCCCACCTATGCTGACTATCCCTGTGACGTCATAGGCAATGAGTGCACAGAACCAATCGTTCATCATAGTCCCTAACCCTAACTACATAGCTCCTACTACTACGCCACCACCACAACCTGCAGGAAGTTGTTTGTCAGTTTCATCAGATTGGACTCCTCCACCACCTCCATCTGCTCAGTAGTACACTACCTCGATGACACCGCCTCTAGCAATAGACATCGCGCCGCCAGAATCCTCTCACTGATCCTAGCTAGATGTCCCTCCACCACCTCCCATCATACGAATGACAATTTAGTCTGATGGGACTTCAACGTGAGTTCTATTTTAAGTCTTTATATGCATGCCATTTTAGTTAATTAGTTTAATTTAGTTACACTCAATTTACTAGTTTTAGTAGATTTAAATTGTTAAGATATGTTCAATTTAGTTTAGTAAGTTTAAACTGCTTATTGTGTTTGATAATTCTTAAATCTTGATAGATATTATTGTTTAAGTGAATTATTGATAGATGTAACTTTTGCTACATTCTAGTTATAGATGAAACTCTACCAAAATTTCTAGAAAAATCTAAATATAATTGAAGTTTATAGATTACTTTGAAGTATCTTTTAGTAAACTACTAAACCTAAGTTTTCCATTGATAGGTTTGCGCTAAATAACAATGCAAGTACACAGGAATGTACTAGTGTCATCAAGCTGATGTATAACCACCCATGATTGAGCTACAAGAAGATCTCAACTAGGATCAGAGAGCAATGATTTCAGAAGTGGACGATGAGAACTCAACATATTCAAACCTTAGTGTTAGTTTATATCTTCTATTTTGTTTAATTATTTCGATTAACTCGTGCTAACTGTTCTTTCTACAGGAGAAATTTATATGGGACAAGACTCACAATCTCATGATCAGGAATATCTTCGACCATCAGATGGATAGGCAGCTTCCGCAAATGTTGGAGGGCGTACGTGAGCACTGTGACCACCTTACCATTTGGCTTCGCCCGAATACTAAGAAGTTACTGTATGTCCATTGGGAGACTGATGAGGGATTCAAGTATCACCGTCTCACCAACAAAGCTAATAGGGCATCGGACAGATTGTTGAATTATACCGGTGGGTCAGCAACTTTCATGAAAACTAAGGTCAGGCTGATAAGTAACTTGTTTCATTTAGTTATTAAGTTCGTTTAGTAGTAATATAATGTCATTATTACTTGACTTAACATGTGGTTTCAAATTGTGTAGTCCAAGTTGTTGAATTGTGAGGCGACAATGGCGGAGACCTTCAAGTATACGCACAAAATTGGACGGTAAATATTTACCGGCGAGATTTATATCATCAGATTGGAACCAACACAAAATCCGACGATAAATTTATTACCGGCAAATTAATTTCGTTTTTTCGCCAATAAATCCGATGTTACTCGTGTTTTTCCTGTAGTGATAATTAAGGGTAATTTGGTCATTATATTCATTTTAGTCTCTATATTTATACATATTACACCAAATACAATACTGAAACTCAATTAAGTTTTTGTCTCTCAGTCTTAGTCTCTCTTTCAAACACTACCTAAAAGACGATTTCAAATCTTCTATTTAGATCAACTTTATCATATATCCAAGATCAATTTTAAAACATTCTTGCTACAATTTTTTTCTACTTACATTTTTTTTCGAAAAATTCTCTTTAATTACGTATGATCCTTCACCTAAATTTTTAAATTTTTTTACCGAAGTCTCCTTTACAATAAGGAAACTCCAATTTTTTAAATTTCATTTCATCTCAAAATTTTAAATTTCCCAAATTACAAACACAAACACAATGCTAATTTTATTTATGTTTAAGACTTAATTACTTTGTTGGTTGTTGTTATACTTTCATCAAAAATTTGAATTAGGTCTTTATTGTTTAAAATTTTGTAATTTAATTTTTATACTAAATTAAAACTTTTCTTAGATCCTTTTTAATTATTTTTTGTTAAAAATAAAATTATTATTTTTTAATTATTTGTTATGTTTGACGAAAGATGAACTATAAAATATTTTAAAAGCAAATATTCTAAGATTATTGATTTTTTCTTGAAAAATAAAATTTAATAAAGATTTAATTATATTTTTTATCTAATATAAAAAATTAATTATTTTAAATTAGACCTAATTAAATATTTAGTAAAATTATAAAAATTAATAAAATAATTAGACCTATGTTTAATTAATGATTAAAAAAGAACAAAAAATATTTGATGCTAATTTTATATATAATTGTATACATTAAATTTATCTATAGAAATTTCCGTCAAACTTTTATCCTCCCATCAAACTTTTTCTTATATTTATTAAACAAATACATAAAAATGGTGCGGAACAATGAATTGATGTATATGCATGGGTCGGGGTTCATACATGATGCTAAATTTTTTACATATGAATTATTTTTCTGTGAAATATAAAAGTATTTAATTATTTTAATGTTTTACATAATTATAATAGCAACATAATTTATCATTGACGTATTGTTAAAAAAAGTTTTAATTATGTAAAAATAAATGTTATTGAAAGTTTTGTAAAAAAAATATATATTTTTTTTAATTATGCAAAGACAAAAACATCGCTGATATTTAATAAAACTCGACAACATGTATAACACACGCACTTTGAGTTATTTTTAGAGAATTCACCGCTAGTGACTCTATATATATAAGTTTTCTCATAGATCATTCGGGTGTGGTATACTGGTATTCCTTTTTCTTTTTGTTTAGATATTTTCCAATGCCATTTTCATGAAGCTGACCTCGGTGTGAGTTATGAGTAATTAATACTTAATAGACTTCATATATAGTTGTGTAACATTTTACTTTGCTTGCCCAGATTAGATATAAGGTTTTTTGCATCCAAAAAAACAAAGACAATACAATAATATAACAAACAGATACAATATCTATATTATTAATCATGCATGCATAAGTATAGAACTATAGATGTGAGTAGAAATTTGGCCCATTCAAAATGATATAGTGATATTTCTGTCCACAAATATTAAATAAGAAAACGGTTATAATATCATTTTTTTTAAAAAGATTAAGATGATAAAAGCAGCTTATAAATAATCGAAAATATTTGGTAGTGAAAGAAAATCAGTCAAAAACAAACCATAACTTGTCTTATTTAGTATTTTTTAATTGTTGTATTGTTGTGACAATTAATAAATGCTAAATAAAGCAAGTTCTGGCTGTTTTTTTGTCTACCTAGCATTACCCATAATCAGAAATATATATTTGACACGTCCTTTTACATCAGAAAATTTTTTTTTTTGAGTTTGTCTAAAATTTTGCATAAATTTTTTTTCTTTTTTATTTCTTATACTAAAATTTTTTATTTTTGGTTACAAAGAATCAAATTTTAGACTTTAATTCATAAAAATTTTGATTTTATATCATAATATCTTTTCTTTAAAAAATTTAAATTGACAAAATGAGATACATGATTAATTATATCCCTAACAATAACAATAACATTGAGATAGTAGAAATTAAAAGAGTCGACAATTAAAAAAAAAAAAAAACAAATGTAAAAGGTAACTAACTCAAAAGAATTCGCCTACAAATGTAAAAGATTTCAATATCATTGAAAGGAAACTGCCTAGCTAATAGATAGGGTAGCCCTACAATAATATTAATAATGACCCATGCGAGGATATAATGGCTCTTCTAGGGGCACGCTATTACCACAAATCGAACCAAACAAAAAAGAACCACTACTTCATGCATTTAATTACGCCTACCAGATCGCAATGAATTACATGGTTATGTTTTGTCTTATATATTTTCTAAACGGATTGGATGATCACCATTCATCACCGTATTACTATTGTAGAAATCTTTATATGCATGCATGATGCATGTATATATTGTAGTGAAACGATATATGATTACGACTCTGAACTAATTCAGTTGTAATTAACTTAGCTTCTTTTGGATTTCTTTTCAACCAACGCAATGTATGATTGATGATTCAGATCAGATCAATATCAACATTAATATTATGATCCTTTATCTGTATGTATAGTAGTTTTCCGCGCTCGTTTTTTCTTTTCTTTATTGTACTTATATGCCTAAAATGACTTCACCGAAATTAAAGCAAGAGATATAAATTTAGTATATTTATAGCGATAGAGCTAATTAAGAGGCTCTAACTTCTAGGTTAGTATATACTTTTAAGTATGGACTTGAAAAGAACAAAAAAAAAAAGAAACCAAACCTAGAATAAAAATTTTGAAAGAAATCTGATTCAGGGGCTACGGTGAGAGTTGTTTGTGGCAAACTGCCAAATTCTAGCCACGGTGAGAGTGTTTCGTGACAAATATGAGACCCTCTCATTTGATATTGTCACGGCCCATAGTTTGGTATTCCTAGTTAATATTTCATGGCTAAATCCCGGTTTTTGGTAGTATATATAGCTGTTGAATGATTGTGTTTTACTAATTTTTATGTCAAAGCGGGCAGTTTTCAACAATTATCTTAAAGAAATTTTATGTACAAGATCTAATATTTAGAAGCAGAACTACTCCTTTTATTGAAACCAATTAAAGAAATACATAAAAAAGGTTTTCTTACCTAAATAAAATAAAAGAGATCTAATATTACATGAATCTCCTAAATCAATTTTTAATATATGAATATTCTCTTTTTATATTTATATAAATAGTCTTAGACGTGGTTTAGATTAATTGGTAAAAGGTGGTATTCTAGGACGATTTAAGCTTGAAATTGATTTTTAAAAAGCTTGTGATTCGTCTCAAGATACTGAGCTTGCGAATACTATAAGAAACACGGTTAAAATCGACAGAAAAATTGATCGCAAAATGTAACACTCTACCATACAAAACCTTATGCTATAGTCATAAATTAGAGGTGGTGATGTATTACAACCTCTAAAACGAAAAAGTACATATGTATATTTGAAAGATAATAATATAGCTAGGAACCTATGAAGAAAGATGACATAACAGAAATCACATTGCGCTCGAAAAGTCAAAGGTATATAGAAACGGAAGAAATATATATAAGATTCAAAAGAAATACATAGGAAATACTAGTCTCGACCTGCGAAGACAAGGCCCACTAGAAAGTATAGTACAACCCAGAGGTATACAAAATATAACCTGTTTCTCCATAAATCAACTTCTAAGATGGATATGCAAGTATGTGTTCAAAATTGGAGATCAGAATGTAAATATACTAAGTACAAAATAAAATTTCCAAAGCAGTTTTCACTTTTCACAAAGAGTTCGGTACATTCAATGAGGTGCGTCATGTCCTATATTTGAAAATTAACAAAATCCGACAATGCGTGAGAACCCGAAGGTTTCCAGTAGTGTAATAAATCCAATAGAGACTATCTAAAAAATATGAATCCGTTAGACAATCCCAAACTCTAATCAACACAAGGTTCAAGTCTAGGATTCCACTAATCCTAATAGGGTGATCAGACTAAATCTCAGCTAAATTAGTAATTTTAGATTCTCAACTCTACTCAATATAAGTCATCAGTCATACTAGTGATCTCAATTCTCAACCCGGAGCAAGTAGGACAAGACCACAATCCTTGCATCTACCTAGGCAACTCAAATATCAATTAAATCCATTTCCACCATCCAATCATTCAATCATTAACATCGCATGAAGAACAACCCTCAGCGTCACCATCGCCAGCATAAGGGATCTCTCAATTGTTCAAACACATACAAAATAATACAAAAAATACACAAATAGAGAAACAGATAAAGCAAATAGCTCAAATAGCATATAGATACAATTATTCAACAAGGAAAGCCAAATACAAGATGTACACCTAAAGAATACACAGAAATGCAAATGATGCATGCCTGTCCTACTAGCCAGGAGCTCACGCGTTGGTTAAACTACCAGAACCTGACACATTCGGTAGCTAGCCTAGATATGGAACACCACAACACGGAGCAAGTGAGACTAAATCTCAACCCTTGCCTCTTACCCACTTAACCCAGAGCAAGTGGGACAAACCTCAACCTTTGTGTCTTACCCAGGTAGGTGTTTACAAATATCAATTCAAAGAAACTAGGACAAGCCACAACCCTTTCGTCTTACTTAGGTGTCTCAAATCTCAACCTTTAGCAAGTAGGACAAACCTCAACCCCTGTGTCTTACTCAGATGTTTCAAGTCTCAACCCAAAGCAAGTCAGACAAACATCAACCCTTGCGTCTTCTCCAGGTGTTTCAATTCTCAACTCGGAGTAGGTCGGACAAACCTCAACCCTTTCATCTTATCCAAGTATTTCAAAACTTTACCCGAAGCAAGTGGGACAAACCACCACCCTTGCGTTTTACCTAGGCATGTGTTTAACTGCTTAACCCAGAGCAAGTGGGACAAAGCCGTAACTCTTGCATCTTACCCAGGTGCCTCAAATATCAATCCAGAGCAATGGGGACAAAGCCGCAACTGTTGCATCTTACCCAGGTAATCAAATACATTCATAGTCTTTAATCAAAATCACAAGTTATTAGATTTATTATCCCCAATTCTTTACCAATTATTTTAATTCTATTAACTCGTGAGCGGGATGAGACCACTGTCCTAATTGCGGACAAGATAAAATTTTTGTCCCCACAATTACACTACAACCACGAAACAAGTAAGATGAGACCTTTGTCCTTACCTGGTGCAGGTGCCAAAGTAATAACAAATCAGTACGCAAGCAGAATAACACCCAGACCT
>QBTX01002576.1:0-12349 GCA_003063285.2 Arachis monticola | reverse complement strand
CAAAGTAATTAAAAAGGGAACATTGAACCTGATAAAGAGCTGGGGTATTAACTTGAAATAATAAATAGAAATCCTAATCCTAAAACCTAAGAGAGAGAGGAGAGAACCTCTCCCTCTAAAAACTACATCTAAACTATCAGAAGTGAATAATTGCCGATCTCTCTCAATGGATGCATTCCCCCATTTCATAACCTCTAATCTGGGCTTCCTGGACTTGGATTTGGGCCAAAAAGGGCTTCAGAAATCGCTGGAAGCATTTTCTGTAATTTCTGGTGCGTGGCCTCTATCACGCATCCACGTGGATCACGCGGTCGCGTCATCTGGAGTTTTCCTTATCACGTGTTCGCTTCGGTCACGCGTCCGCGTCACTGCCTTTTCGCACTGGTCATGCGGCCGCGTCGTTCATGCGTTCGCGTCGCTGCCAGTTTTCTCAAAAACTCTATTTTGTGCTTTCCTTCCATTTTTGTATGTTTCCTTTCCATCCTTTAAGTCATTCCTGCCTTAGGAGATCTAAAACTACTTAACACACAAATCACGGCATCGAATGGTAATAAAGGGTAATTAAAATAATTATTTTTAAAACATAGGAAACATGTATTTCACATATATCACATAATAAGGAAGGGAAAGTAAAACCATGCAATTTATATGAATAAGTGGGTGAAGGATTGAATAAATCTCTTGAATTGAGCACATTATATATCATAAAATATGGGTTTATCAACCTCCCCACACTTAAACAATAGCATGTCCTCATGCTAAATCCAAGATAAAGAGTAAGGTAAGGTTAAAGTGGTGGAATCTCATTGATAAACCACTATTTCATGGTTTATCTTGTGCTCAATTGAGTGGTTTTTATCAAGTCCTTACCCACTTACTCATACTATTTGCATGGTTTTACATTTGCCTTCCTAATTATGTGCTTTGATTGAAAACATGCTTCTTTGGCCCTTATATTTACTAATATTAATCCTCTCTTATTACCATTAGATGCCTTGATATGTGTGTTAAGTGATTTCAGAGATTACAGGGCAAGAATGGCTCAGAGAATGGAAAGGAAGCATGCAAAAGTGGAAGGAATACAAGAAGTTGAAGAAATTGCTAAGCTGTCCAGCCTGACCTCTTCACACTAAAACAGCCATAACTTGAGCTACTGAGGTCCAAACGATACGGTTTCAGTTGCGTTGGAAAGCTAACGTCCGGGGCTTCAATTTGATATATAATATGCCATAGTTGCTCTGATGCTAGACAACGCGAACGCGTCGTCCACGCGGATGCTTCGCAGTGGCGAAAATTAGCGTGTTTGAATTCGCAACCAGCGAATTCTGGGCTGTTTCCGACCCAGTTTGCCGCCCAGAAAACACAAATTAGAGGCTATAAAGTGGGAGAATGTATCCATTCATAAAAAGGCTTTCACATTCACAATTTTAGGATTTAGATGTAGTTTTTAGAGAGAGAGGTTCTCTCCTCTCTCTTAGGATTAGGATTTAGGAAGTTCTTAATCATGATATGGGAATCCATTAGGAAGGTTTGTTAAACACCCATTCCTCACCCATTCGAATCTTTATCAATCAGATTTGGAAGGAGAGAGTTACTATTAACCTAGACTTTCCCTGGAGGTTCAGCATTCTTAAGTCTGCAACCACTCTTCTTCTTCGATAATTACAGCTTCCTCCACTTGTCCAACACAAAGTCATGCCCCATACTGTCCACTGGAGTTCTAATATCTTCCCTTCATGCTACGTTCTTATTAGATTAGTCCAAATGAACCATGGGAGACTCTGTTGAGTGTCCGAGCTTCGGGAACCTAATTGACTTATCGCTTGATTACGTTGTATTATAGAGTTGCATGATATATCGATTGTGACGATCCGCTGCTTCCTTGAGTGATCCCCCTTGATTCTTCTTGCACCTAATTCTTCAACCACATCCCTTCGACTTCAAGGGTCTCTTACTACCTTCAACCTTTAGGGCCTCCTCTAGCTCCTTATGAGTATGAATTCCGAAGATATCCCTCTCTCTTGTTCCATGTCAATAGCATCATTTGAGATCATGTTGCTCTTGGACTTGATGGATGTGGGTGCTCTTCCATGGATGGTGGTGATGGGATAGAGAGATCATCCTGTGGTTGAAAGGAAGTGTACTAGAGCTGAGGGTTGATTGTTGAAGGTATTTGGTGGTCCGATTTGGACGAAGAGAGCTTGTATAGTAGAGGTTTAGTATCGCAAGTGCTTTCTCCATGGAGGTTTTGGGGGTGGAATAGGAACAAAGGAGTGTCAGTGTTGCTGTAAGAACCAGTAATCTGTTGATACCCTGGTCAATATTGGGGGAGCGTGGTGTGTTAGCGTAAATCAATGTCTAGTAGGTGCACAATCTATATAACGGTATTCACTTGGCTCATAAAGTGGTTGGTGTGGTTGGATACGGGTCATATATATGGTGGTGTCCATTGTGGAGCATTTATTGGAAGGGTGGTAAATGCCGGTGGGTGTGAGATGAAAAAGACTGGCTTGGGATGAGATAAGCAGAATGTGCTTTGGGGTGCTCACTGGCCAAAAAGTCATCGACTGTTGAGCATGTAAAAAAAGAGGCGTTTTGTCATTTAGCAAAAGAATATTCATAGTGGTGGTTGTTGTAGTCCTCAAAATTGCGTAAGAGAGTGGTTGATGTCCAATAACAGCGTGATTAGCAGAAAATTCTTTGAAGTCTCAATACTAGCACTTGTTGTGCGAGATTCATCCCTCCCTGAACATCCTCTTTCAGAGTGGAGATTAGTTCCACCTTAAGTGAGAGAATGTGACACTCGTCATAATATCCATCACTCTATTATCAGAGAGTAAGAGTCATAAAATGCGTATTTTACTTCTCTCTCTGCACAATATTAGGTATTCCACTGGCTGCATCTCGATATTATGTGCGATTGTGTGGGAGCGTGTTGATGTGTAGAGCTTTGATTGACTTCATTAGTATCGAAGATTATGAATTGAGAGGTTGTATATATATATTAGTGAGAACGATAACTACTAAAATATCAATGAGTTTTGAATATAAATTCACATTCTAATTAGATGATAACTTTTAATTTTTAAAAAAAAAAAAAAAAAAAAAAAAAAAAAAAATATAAATAGAAAATATCTAAATTGAAAATGTAATATATAGTGGGATAGATATGAGGCAGGATTATATAATAGAACAGCACTTTTTTTTGTGTAAAGAGAGTATGTGATAGAGATGTATTTATATTGAGAGTATTAGGAAAATAATGTTAGAGAAATATAAAATAAATAAAATATTATAATATTTTGAGAGTTTAGTGATGAAAATTGATACATATTATGTATAAATATATTATGTAATATAGAGTGATTATATTATAAATATATTTTGCATATCTTGCTAATATATATACTATAGAGAGATTGTGAACATAAATAGGAGATTATATACCTCAGAAATTACCTGTTGACCAACTTCATACAGACTATATGAGTGATAGACAATAAGGTGTGAGATACAACAGGAAGAAGGAACTTGACTAGCAAGCAACTTACCAATGAGAAGAAAGAGCTGATAAGTATTATGAGAGACAAAGATGTGGTATAGAACAACCAAACAAACTATAAAGTGTGTAGATGTAAATATGAAATTTAATAATGCTCTTGTATTATATATAAAATAAAAAAACTCATTTTTTTATTTTGATTTTCTAACATTATACATATATATAGTACCAAAACAACACCCACAAAAAGTGAGAGATAAATCTACCAAAAGACTAGAGATAAGGCATCGGATAAACACTTCAGGATAAAATATGTAATGCAATATACACATTATCTATATTAATACTCATATGTAGCGTCACACATGATAACAGTAGTAGATACACAACATTAGTGCATAGTGACGTCACCTACCCTTTTAGTGCTATATGAACAGCCACCTAGTAGACATTTATATCTCCGAAGAGAGCATACTGAGAAATATCGATTTTGATAACTCATGTTGATGAGATATATAATATACAATTAAAAATTATCTCGTATTTAGTGTGTATATCACTATGTTGGTATATAATTTATCACGAATTATACAAATACAAAGCCAAATAGTCAACTCTTTCTCTATATATAAATACACGTTTACCTCTCAGATAATTGTGCAGAGGAGTCACTATAATCAAAAGTACAACTTCGGTCTTCACTGAATGGCCATGTGACCACCATTTACACTTTTGATTGTTAATTTTTTTGTTCCACTACATAGGAGTAGCTGATGTAGTTTCTCTTGTCATTGTCTTCCATAGACTTAACTGTGATGCTGATGGTGATGTGGCGTGCGTTGCTGTTTAACCCTGTTCATAGTTAGAATTTAGTATATAAATAAAATAAAAAAAAATTGTTTTTTTATTTATTCAATTATTTTTCTTATGTGTACGCTCTCTCACTGTGTGCTAGAGACTTATAATCGATCGCTCTGACACCAAGTGGAATACAACTGATGTAATGTTGGTGATGTTACAATACTATTAGTGAGAGAACTTTAGATACCTCTAATAAGGATCCACTCACCCTAATACAACACGCAGATTAGCGCGCACACTACGACATAGGCCACTTGCGTTCATACATCCATAAAATATTAGCTAGATGAGTACATATATCCTTATATTTAGACCCTATATCTACTAAACCAGAATCTTACGTGGCGTAAGCTAGAAATGATGGCGGAATTCAAGAAAATCCGGAATAGGATTCTAACATACCTTGTCTGTGGTATTTTTTTTTATCATTGTATTTTTTTTTTTTTTCTTTTTTTTTATATGGACCAAAAAGGACAAAAGCTATCAAAACTCAGCGCTTAGTGAATTGCTTATGCGAGTATCGATATATGTTGACACAAAGATTAACAATAAAAGGAGGGTGAAAATACACCTCTATGTTCAGCAATAGAAATTAAGATACCCTAGAAAAATAAGAATGATTAATGTGCACCAGTGAATAGCATTTGTTGTCGATTCTGTTATAGAGTGCTAGTATTGTAAGCAATATCTTTTCTATCTGAGACCAGTAAAGAGGTCATGTTAGGCTTATCTTTTATATTTGTATATTGTTAGTACTATCACATTGAGTTTGTGTATCTCTAAATACTGACCTGTATGTGACACACACACAGTCCAACACATCATGGAGAGAGGGTTATATGATATAGTACATTTGTGAGAATATGGATTGTAAAGAGTATGCAGAGAAAGTAACCATGAATGAGTTTTTTATAGTAGTGAGTACCGATATATGTATACCGATAACGTGTCCCATTTTATTAACGTGCTTATAGGTGCATAATTCGACCTTACCAAATCAGGGAAATGTTAACTAAATGAGCTACACTATAATACATACGCTATCATCTGTACGACTATAATATATATATATACGTTTTTTTTTTTTTTTTTTTTTTTTTTTAATTCCAATTTAATATCTGCCTGACTGAGATTTTACAAGGTGACCATATACGCTCTTTGCACTCACTTACATACAACAAATCTCCGTGGGGAGAATTTACGACCACTATATACGTTATCGAATGTAGTATCATACTTGGACTCGCAACATCCTCACAGTGCACTCGAGCTTTGCTGAGGTTCACGAAATTGTGAGTAATCTGACAGCTTGTAAGCTCAATCTATTGACTTCAAACCACGAAGCAAATGTAGCTACCACACAAGACTCTTTCATCATGTCGAGCCGAGAAGCTTGCATTATAACATACCTTAGCCCAACAGCTACAAGGAGAATAACTAATCTCCATTCTCCAATTGGAAATTTTCAACTCAGGCATTTATTGTTACGCTTGCAGCTCCCTGTGGATATATCACAAATTTTTGCTGTATGTCACTCTCAGGAGTTAAAATTGCATGTTGTTATTACCATCTATCTTTCGATTTTTTTTTTCTTAATTTTTTCCATTGTTATCAATCTATATATATATAATGAATATTTGTCTCTCACCATCAATATCACTCTGCTTTCTTACAAATACTCTTCACAACTTTTCTATCTTATCCATTATCTACAAATAACCGTTTGAAATAATACAATTACACGCCACGGAAGTGTACATTCTTCTAAGATTTCTGACTTTTGTGTCTAATCTTCAATTGTAGCAGTGTCTCTTTCTCACCAAAAATACTGTTATTCTGAAACTTACACAATTATTGGTCCTTCCTTCTCAAATTCTGATCTTTTCAATACTTCTTTGTATATATGGTCTACTGTGTGTGTGTATATAACGATTATTATTAAAAAAATATTTGTTTTCAAAATTAAGTGCATTAGCATCACTTCTAGCTTGTTGACTTTTCTATACCCTTCTATACTTATATATTTGCTCGAGGACTGAGCAAGCTTTTTAAGAAGTTTGGTGAGTGAAAAAGCTCTGTTTTTCATTTTTTCCATATAACCATTTAAATGGCAACCTCACAGGCTGGAGTAAAACCTCTTCAGCAAAGAGGAAAGGGATAGAGGCAAGTTGGTCTTATTACCAACTCCTGAGTCATTAGGTAAGATGGAGGAAATTCCTTTCAAAAGCCCATCAGTAGAAAGAGGAATGGTGAGAGCATAACAAGATAGAAGTCACACTCTCATGGGCTCAAACAAGAGCACTCTCCCATTTATCCTCTATAAATTAGAGAGGACCAAAAGCCATGAAAAGAGAGTACTCTCACAATCACAAGGCAAGGATTTAGTAAATATATCAGTATTCCCGTTCAGGATTCCAAAGCACTTCACTCTCATGTGAAATCAAATATACTTTCAATTGGAGTTAAGATATGAATCGCGTAGCCTTGCGCTATCAAATATTAGGTGGTTTATCTATCTCTAACACCTTAAAGTACCGTTATTAATAACTATTTGCCTCACCTTGTTTCTCTTCGTCTTATTTTTTATTCCTCTCTAAAGATTTAATTTTGGTACAGTGAAATTACTATTGTGCTATATATTAGAATTGTTTAGTCTATGTTTTGTTGACACATTAATTGAGTGTTAACATGTATGCATTTATACATCTGTCCTTGCGTAAAATTTTTCAATTTGTCTTTAAATTCATATGAAACCCTTTTTGTCAGGAAAAGTGATATTCACATTCACATTTCTATGAGTAATTTGAAATAATTATATATTGTTTTATTAAATATTATTAAAAAAAAAAAAAAAATAAATTAACAAGAAGTATGAACAATGATAAAATTTTATGTAATTTTTTTTTAAAGTTTTCTTGTAAATTTCCTTGCCCTATTTTAATTGTGGTTGTAATTTTTATCATTGTGTTTTTTTTTTTTTTTTTTTTTTTTTTTTTTTTTTTTTTTTTTTTTTTGTTGAATTGAAATTTTGTGAAAAATAAAAAAAAAAAATTATTAAAATGTTTAAATATAGAGTCTGGAGACTAGATTTCTCTCCTTTAATAATGTCAGTTCGCATATTGCTATATCAGGATTGTTATAATTCACAGGTGATACCTCTTATACTTTGGCCTCTAAGATCACCTTATGTTTTGTATCTCACCGTCTCTTATTTTACCGCGCTATTAGACTCGCGTGCTCAGGTCGTAGTATATACAGTTTGTACTCTTCTCTAGTAAGATTAACTTCACTCTCTTGAAGTATGTAACCGTGAGTGTAGGTTGAAGAGAAGGAGAAGAAACAAAAAGGGAGAGATAGGCTGAAGTGACGTGAACGCGAGTCAAGATCAAGAGCGATCATATTGGTGATGGAAAGATAGTTATAGATGGTCCAAACTCTAGGACAGGACACAAAGAAGCTATTTTAAAAACAACTCTAAACACCAGAACTTTTATGTTTGCCGCTTCCACACTAGACTTTCAAGTCCTTCCAGATCCAGCGGAATCACTTCTGAATACGCGTCATGTAGATGTTATTGCCAAATAAGATTATTAGAGAATGGACGAGACACGTTGTACCTCACCTTACAAGAACCGAAGATTCTCCAATAGAATAATCATATGAGCCTGTTTAAAATCTTAAACCGCAATACCGCTCCCAAACATACTTTCGTTCGATAACGTAACATCCATAAGTACCATACAACTTACAACAACTCATAAGGAGTACATACATAACATAACAGTAAACTATAATATATATCAATCAAAAAACTTGAAAACGGAATCAAAAAAATAGAAAAAATAATATTTATCTATTATTATTATTATCGTTATGCAATCATACCCAAAACTTTAGACATTGATACACTATTTTCCTAAACCATTAACAACATGTAGTAACCTTTCCTCCACCGATTTATGGAGAAGGTTGGCGGAGTGGCCTATAAACCACATATTGCACAAAATAGCTAAAGAAGCTAATACTAGACACATCATTCATATGATAACAAATAAATAAGCTCTTCGTAAAACTTTCTAATCGTGCCCTCTATCCACCTATGAAATTGGGTTCTATAGAGAGAGTATGCTAGTGGCGCGAGCTGATGAAGAATCGCATCTAATTCCTTACGACAAAGAGGTATCTCAGTTGAGAAATGGGTTTTTGTTGGAATTTATCTCTAAAAAAAAAAAAACGGTAAAAAAGGACCATAGAGGATATCATGTTGAATTATGAACCATGGTTAACTCCACCTAGATTTAAACCCATAATATGTTCTTTATAGTGTGAACTAAGTTGCTATCATAAAGCCTTTCAAAATAGTTACAAAAAATATAATAATAATAATAAGTTTAAAAGTATATTAAAATTTTTAATTATGTAATTATTTTCATTCGGAACTTATTGTGTGTCGATTAACAAAATTCTTAAGAATAAAACTTTAAGAAGCTTTCAAACGGTTTTTATCTCTCTTGAATACAAACTCAAAATTATAACCTTCTATATACTTTCCAATTACCAGAACATCATACCCACTTAACCTATTCGAGTGAGTATATCCATCTCATTTCAACCTCGGCCCTAGAACCAATTACAATATATACTCAACCTCAACCAATCACACACATAATGCCTCAAGCTAGCAGCGTGTGCCTAAGTAGCGAAAGAGTAGGAATAAAATAAACTCGTGCAAGTACATACATACTAAATATAGGTGCTACAAGGAAGTGCAAACATCTCTAATCTCTTGGTTCTTGGTTATATTTTCATTGTGTTAATACGAAACAGTTGGAATTGTCGAAACGAGTAGGTGAAGTGGAAAACATAGAAAAGCAAAGATATAATTGTTTAATCTACATAGGTTCAAGACTCGTGAGTACATACATATCAACCTACAATGAAAACAATTGCTCATACAAATAGAGATAAGCATCATTGAAATTAATTAGCATGCCTTGGTTCTTCACGCTAGTGGCTGATGATAAACTCAAGCTATGTACGATTGTAAATAGAATAGCCATACATCCTGAAAACACTATCGTAACGTCTATTGAGTGAGCTTAATCCATGGAAAACTATCGAAAAAGGTCATCGCCATATATACGCGGAGATAGAGGGGTAAGTTTTGTAATTAACTAGGTCACTCCCTTGCTACTGCCAAACTGAATCACGAGTCATTAAGACAATAGAATCTACAAATTATGTACAGATATAACTCGCATATCAAGTACACAATGTAGACCGATACTAAATTGATGACTGCCAAGTGGAAATTATGAATACCACTTTAACTATGATGTGTGTGAGAGAGTGCCGCGTGAGAGAGTGAGTGGAGCTAAGGATACCAACTTGAGTTTGGATAAAAAAGTCTGGAAACGGGCGGTTACTGGACCGTGATTGAGCAGCTGTGCGTGGTTTGATTAAATAGACTCAAACGCTAGGTGCATGCGGAAGTTGTGAAACACCAAGTCTGTAAACTACCAACGAGCCTAAAATGTGAGACAGCAACACGACATCGAGACTGAGAGCACGCAATTCATTCTCGCAGCCTTGGAAGGAAAAAGTTGGGCAAACAGGAAGACCAAATACCAAAACCTTTGCTCTACTTAGCCTCTATGGTATAGGTGGCGTTCATGAAAACACATCTCATTATGGGTCAACGCAATATTCACTATGACATTAGCCAATTTGCGGTTCATGATCACTACCACAACATGATTTACATAGGACATCAACATCATGCCCGCGACGACTAAGGAGCCACCGACATCTTTCGAAAAGAAATCCCACGAAGAGACCGTAGATATCAAACTAATCTCATAAGTGCCACGAGTGGTCGCTATTACAGCCGAGGCCGCCCCAATACACCCTGAATATCGGTCACAGTCTTCTGTGCTTGATCGGCCACTAGAATCAATATATAAGCACAGCTAGCACACTGTTTACTGGCAGCTTCCATAAACAAAATCGCGCAACAGATCCAATGACGCAAGCTCGCGACTCATAGCAACAACATTAACAATAAGTTCATAAAAAACCCCGCTAGTAGAGGCACAGTATTCGATTCCATAAGCCACAAAAGTTCACTGTTGTATCATCACAAGTGCGTTTCAAATACTCAGTTGAGTGAAATAGTAAAGTTCCTCTAGAACTCGAGTTATCTCGACCTATGAGGGGCATATGAGGAGCAAATCTAAAATTCGTTTCTAATACAAGACTATTCATGCTACAGAGACTTAATAGATGGGACCTCTCATGAGTACTGTAAGCCTGCGAAATAAGGTAGAGTTGCCCATTATAAAACTATCCAAAGCCAGACCTCTAGGGCATGTACCGTAGCTTTACTTCTTCAGGCAAGACATGCTACTCACAAAAAACACCCTGCGCAGCTAAGGTTAGTCGAAGTATAAAGGCCACTCTGGTATATCAAAGGAGTCGATTTGAATAACTTCACCGCATCGGACATGAACCGATGCGAATTTTAGAATACGACATAAAGACAGAATTCCTACACTGTTCGAGAGCAGGAAGTGAGTCCGGCAATGTCACTTCTACAGATCAATCTCACCGTCAGACACAACTCACATTAACGGGAGAGGAGAGAGAGGTAAAATCGAACATTAGGCTCAAGAGGAGTAGCTCAGTGCGACTATCTGTAATCCCAGCGCGAGCAAGAAGATCTGAAGCATACTTTGCCTGAGAGAGATAGATGCCATCATCGGTGGAGATGACACATCGAGACCCAAAGAAAATAACTGAGAGACCCAAGATCTTCATCTCAAAGGTACTGTGAAGTGAGGCCTTGAGGGCAGAGATACCATCAAACATCATCTCCCAGTAACTGATCATGTCATCCACGTTCGCTTTTACGAATGAAGAGCGCATTCTCATGAAGGCTAGAAGTAAAACCAAGACTGCAATATGGTTAGTGCTGAATTGTAAACCATTCACGAGGAGCTTGCTTAAGTCCATAAAATGCCTTGCGAAGGAGACAAACCTTATTAGAAGGACAAGGATATCCCGGAGATGGTTTCATATAGACTTTCTTTTCATCCCCCATTCGATGCTTACTTCCTCCTCCTCGACTAAGCCCACCACTTCTTCTTCCAGAGAGCCCGAATACGGCCCGGCAGCCTACAGACGTTAGCCACACGAGCGACAGGGGAAAAAGTCTCTTCATAATCAATACTCTATACTCTTGCGGTACAACCTTGAGCAACCAAGTGGGCCTTATAACGGTCAATAGTGCCATCAGACCGAACCCGTCCCTTTAACTGAAATTTGATAACCAGTATTCAACCTGGGTCGTCTCTCTTAAGGAATTGCAGGGAGGTATGTTCTTATTTATTGGTTATGAGCTTTGTCAAATTGGGGGTTTTGGATCACGGTAAAAATATGTTGAATGACAAGTAAAATAAAATAATAATAACTGTAAATAAACTTTGGCAAGGTATGAAGAACTGGAAGTCCTTCCTAGTTATCTTATCAACTTGTGATGAGAATTGGATTTTCTCCCACTTTTGTTAACCTCTAACTATGAAGGTAAGTTAAGTGGATGAATTAATTTTTATTCCTCAGATCCTAGTCTTTTCCTTGGGAAAATTAGAGTTATTGGAACTTAAATTAATTCTTGAAGAATTCCAATTTCAATCAACAACAGATTTTGATAACTCAAGAGTCACCAATTATTAATCCAGGCCAAAAGGGGAAAAGTAAATCACTGGAATAAAAATGCCTTCAAATGGAAGCCAACAGTAACATAAATTAAAGAGAAACAATCATAAGTCTGAAATTCAAATAATAATTAAATACGACAACTACCCCAGCCCCTCATGTAGTCAGTCAAAGAGTCATCAACAATAAGTGAGAAAGAAATAAATAAGTATTATCATTGGAACCTGAGAAGTGAGAAGTCATCCTGACCACTAAGATGAATATACCTAACAA
>QBTX01002575.1:0-17870 GCA_003063285.2 Arachis monticola | reverse complement strand
AGATGATGTTGTCAACCTTGACCCTTCCTTTCACTCTAATGGCATAACTTTAGTTACAGATTTTCCCAATTGACATGGTTCTAGTGGAATTGGAAAAGCTAACTTTCAGAGCGTCCAATTGATATATAATAGTATACACTTTCTCTCCAGATTGACAGGGCTTTGGTGGCACCTAATCTGGGATTCTCCAAGTTAGGCGCAGATGAAAGACGTTGCACGCCAAGTCCATCACGGGCCCATCTGGTGGCGCCTAACTTGGATTATCCCAAGTTAGGCGCCAGATGAATACTTGCACACCAATTCCATATGGGCATAGTGGTGCCTACCTCAGCTTAGCCCAAGTTAGGCACTAGCCTTAAGGAATGTGATGACTAGAATTTCACTATGATTACGTATAATGAATCCGTCCTTCTCGGACAAGTATACCAAGATTATCGTCAAGTAAATAACTCACTATGAGTGAGATCGAATCCCACAAAGATTTGATTGATTGAACAACTTTAGGTTATTGCGACGATTTAGTCAAGGCTAATTTAAGAGGATATTGTTGAGTTGCAGAATTTAACATTAGGGTAATAAAAAATATGTATAAAAAAAAAAAAATAAGGAAAGCAATAAATGAGCAGGAAATGTAAAAAAGAGCCAGGGAAAGTAAATGTAGAAACATAAAAATGGACTGAATTTTTAAATAGGGAATGGTTGAGTTAGCAGAAATTAAAGAAAGCTATTAAAAGAAAGGGTAAGACTAGAATAGGGAAGATTCATAGGGATTGGGAGATATTGCTCTCTTTGGATTAAATCCAGATCATCTCATCTTCAATCATGCAACTCGCTGACCTCTTGGCTTTCATGATTGATTGAACCCCAATTCCTTGGTGATTCAATCTCTTAAATTCTTGATAATCAGCCAATTCCTTGGACTAATTGCTCATGAAGAGAGATATAAGCTTTGGTCTCTGATTTTACCACACATCCTCATAAATCCAAATATTTGGGTAGATTTTATGTCACTGTACTCCAAATCTCAAAACCCCAGATCTGACTCAATGTGAGAAGGGATTTCAAGCATGATTTCATGTTTCCGTTCCCAAGGTTCCCATGAAACCCATTTTTGCATTCAACCTCTTTTCCAAGATGACTTTGAAACCACTAAACATGAAGAACGAAATTCCTATCTAGAAATCAAAGAGAAGATGAAAAGAGTAAGAAGGAAAAATCACTATCATTAATCCATTAAGTGCAATAGAGCTCCTTCCCCCAATGAGAGGGAAGTTAGCTACCCATAGCTCAAAAAGAACTCAAAACAAAAAAAAAAAAAAAAAAAAAGCTAAGTACAAGAAGTAAAGAAAAGTAAAACGTTCCAAAAGTCTCTAAAAAGTGAAAGTGGTAAAAAAGGATGAAGTCTCGAAAAAAAAAAAGTTCCTCTAGATTCAAAGTACTACCTATTTATACAAAAATTCCTAACTCGTCAGGTGTACTTGCAGGTTTCTCAAAATAGGCTTTTCAGACTTTTAGTTGCAACCATTCCCAGGCTGCATAGCATTTTCAGGGAAGATTGTAGCGACTTCGTACACCCACGCTATGCGTCACCCACGCGGGGTGCGCAGTCATCTTTTGATTTTGGCCCTTGTCACGCATACGCGTCAACCATGCGTGCGCGTTCAACTTCTGGATCTCGGCACGGTCACGCGTGTACGTGTCACCCATGCGTGCGCCCCGTGACCATAAAAGCTTTTGGATAAGGCGTAGTGTTAGTGCCAAAGGCGCTCTCCACGCCATACGGGTCGTCCATGCGTGCGCGTGGTTCTTAAAAACATCACCTCACGCGTACGCATAAATCAAGCAATTTCGGCCATCCACGCGTACGCGTGGTCTTCAGCGTTGGTGGCAAAGGCATATCGTTGTTGTCAAAGGCACTCTTCCCACGTGACCGCGTTGCCCACGCGTGTGCGTGGTCCTCAGAAATAGACTTCACTGTACACGTCATCCACGCGTACGCGTGACTCTTCACAAATTGTCCCACCTATTCCACGCCATACGCGTCCACCCACGCGTATGCGTCACCAACCGAACTTTCCCCACTCGTATCGGTAGACACTCTTTGTGAAAACGTAGGCCAAAGGTGCTCTTCCTAGAGGTTATGCACGCTTTTGAAGGAAACGTAGCGCCAAAGGCACTATCCTGGGGAGTGGAGCGTTCTTGTGCACAGCGGGAGCGCCAAAGGCGCTCCCTGTTTCATTCTTTGTTGTGCTCCCATGTTTCATTGCTTTCTCATCCTTTTTATTCTTTTCTGAAATTCAAAGCAAAACTCAATCTCAAAGGCAATGTCCCATAAAATTCATATATAAGTCATATAATGTGCATCAACTTGAATAAAGATTTTACCAATTCTATGGCCCTTTTAGATAAGAGAAAGAGGTTAGATGATGTAAGTCATCACAACACCAAACTTAAATTTTCTTCCAGCAACGCAATATCATTTACGTCCCCTACCAGCGAGGCTGACGAATCAATGTGAATTGTTTCCTAATTGATGAAAAACTTGACGCCTTAAGAAGAATGTATTTCACAATTAAAGGATTAGAGGCTAAGTAGCAAATCATGCCCTTACTTTGTTATTGCCTTCCATATCACAATGAACTCATCAAACCTTTGAGGACCCTTTAAGTGCTTGCTTTTTAGGAACGCCCTTTTATATTGATTGTCACCCTTGAATGTAGTGGAGGTTCTGTTATTTTTTCTTTCGATTGCTTTTTTTCCTTTTCATTCTCTCCTTTGATTGACCAGAACTCTAAGTGTTTTATATCAAGACAGACCCTTTAGATTTTAAGTTTTCATTAGCACTCCCACACACAGTTGGCTTTAGGGTACTGGTGTTGAAACACCCCTAAGAATTTACTTGCTCAGGTCTCTCTTCTTGACACACTTCACCACAAGAATCTACTAGGATCTTTGGCTCTTTTGAGCTATTTGTTTCTTTCTTTTATCCTAGTAGGTTGATGCTCAAAGTCTCATCCTTGGGTCTTGCTTACTACTTTTAGGTTCTAAGACCCAAGACCCAAGACTTTGAGAAATAACAACTAAAATAAAAAGAAGAAACAAAATAGGCTAAAGAGCCAAGATCTTGGTAGATGGTTGTGGTAAAGATGTGTCAAGAAGAGAGACCTGAGCAAGTAAATTCACTTGGTATCCACAAAGGTTAAGCATGAGGAACTCAAAACCAAGTACAAAATATAACCTCATAAAAAGAATCAGCAATGATAATTAACATAATGATGTTAAAATAACATCTTATCAATGATTAGCAGCAATAAACAGCTAAACAAAAACATTAAATCTAACATTAGTATGAAAAAGAGAAAATGAAATAAGATATTAATTTAAACTAAATTAAACAACTAATTAAACTGACTAACTTAAATAAGTGGTTAAAAATATGGTGTTTGGAAGTGTTGATGAGGCGGTAGGAGAAGGGAAAGAAAGGAGAGGGGAAAGAAATGGAAAGAGAGAAAAGAAAAAGAAGTGTTAGTGAAGGACGGGCATCTACGCGTACGCGTATGTATGCAGTGCGGTGGATTGAGGTGAAATGGATGCGACGCTTACGTGTAGGTCACGCATACGCATGTATAGAAAACCAGAGAGACCGACGCGTACCGTGATGCGGTGTGCTATGCGTGAGTGGCCTTGCGGAAAGGCACAATGTTTGCGCAATGTAGGCACAACTCTCGAAAAATGCTTGGAGGTGAGATTTTTGCAATCCACGCATACGCATTGCGACTGGACGTGAATGGTTGAAAAATGCTTGTGTATGCATACGCGTGAAGCACACGTACGCGTGGATTGATTGCCCTTAATTTTCCAAAATATTTCATTATGTTTTTGCCACCAAACCAAGTTCCAAACCTCCAAAACAGCTACCAAAACAACCCATAAAAAACTTACTAACATACAAACTACCAAAATTAGACTAAAAAAACTAACCAAACTATGAAATTAAAACTAAATTACCAATATGTACAAAGAGAGAAAAAGGGTAAGATTTTACCTATGGTGGGTGTCTCCCACCTAGCACTATTTGTTTATTGTCCTTAAGTTGGATTATAGGAGGCTTCTCTCAAGTGGCTTGTGCTTAAAATGTCATCTTGGAACTACCAATGCTTGGTTCTCCTCGGTGACTCCAAGATTTCTCATGAGTTGCACCAAAGTTTGATGGAGTTTTCACAAGCTTGGGGATCCCAAAGTCGATCCTCTTCTTTGTAATCCGGGGATGCCCAAACTTTATTTTCACACCCGTCTTGAAGTTGATCATTATTAGTCCATCCGGTGTGTACAAGTAAGATGAATTCTAATGAAGTGCCCAACAAATCCCTCCTAAACCCATCTAAATTTGAGCACTATTTCCCAACCTTTATATTTCATGTTAATTGTATCAACCATAATGAGCTTTATTGCAACGCCAACTACGAAACATCTTTCTTTTACGCTCATCCCCAAAGTTTCCTAAGTTGACCATCCGTTTCAAAAGCAAGCCATATTAAAGTGGGATAAAGAAGCTAAATAGAAATGATTTTACCCACCTCAAAGGAAAGGAGTAGATGGCTAACCTAGGCAAAGACGCTATCCAAGGATCTTGACAAAGCGTACCAAACTCCCGTCCTTCTCATTTCTAAGGACTTCCACCTCTTCCACAAGATTTTCTTAAATGAACATCCTTGTTCAACAAATTTTTATCTTAAGCCTTTTTCCCTTACGCAAATTATAATTGGGAGGATGAAGAGAATCGTTTACCTCCACAACACTTTCAAATTCTCGGAAGAAGGTTCTTTGAGCTCAAAGGATTCTTCACCACTAGACTTTGCGATGCTTGATTTTCATTGCCAGAGGGAACTCGATTCTTGCTCTATCCCATCCAATTCTTCAGTATGGAATATGGCTTTGAGGTTGTGCATATTCCCCCTTAGCATTAAGTTCAATCTTCTTGGAGGGGTTTTTCTTCAACTCTATGTTCTCCATGAGAGGTTTCCGACATTTTCTAAGTCTTCAACCACTGTCTTCCTTCTCTTCATTACAATCGTGGCTTCCTCCAATTGTTTCAACACAAAGCAAGCTTCTCTCATTTTCTACCGGAGTTTCCAATCTCTCTTTCTTGCTATGCTTCATTTGATTCTCCAAACATGTTGCCAATGGGAGTTCCTTGGAGTTTTCTCAATGCATTGGGACGGCTAATCGGTTTACTACCTCGGCCAAGACGACCGGAATTCTGAGTACCTCCCTTTTCATCTCCTCTTAGTCCTTGAACAAGAACATCAAGGATGTTGTCCATGGAGGTTGGGGTTGGTATGAGAGGTTTCATCATGGTGTTGGAGAAAGGGCTCATATAGGAAGATGGTCTCTTCTTTGGTCGGGTTTGGTGTTCAACAACGTTTCCACTTTTATCCACTTGTCACAACACTACTCCATGGTTGTTTGAAGTTGATCCAATGTTTCTTTGAGACGATCCTTGGACTCTTGTTCTACTTGGATAACATGATGTAGGATCATTATGGCTCTTGGATCGATGGACAGGAAATATTCTTCTATGGGAGTTGTGGTGGAAAGTAGAATTCATTTTGTGGTAAAAATTTTCATACATTGGAGGAGGTGTCATCTTGGTAATAGTGGAGGGGAGGTGGCTAACTTGAAAGTGGTATGTTGGGATGGGTGGTGTTATAATGTGGGGTTCATATGGCTCATATGGTTGTTGGAACTGGTGGATATGGATTAGGGTCATATGAAGGTTGTTGTGAAAAAGGGGCTTGTGAGAATGGTTGAGGGTTATGTTGAGGGTATGTCTCATAGGCATATGGTCCGGTGTTCTTATAAGTCACAAGGGGATTCTGACGTGTCTGAGAAAATTGGGGGTTAAGAATTTATTTAAGAGATACGTTGCAAGACAGTCTCTTAACCAGCCAAAAATGTTTTATACATATTTTTGGAAAGAATTGTTACAAAATTAGAATAAAATAACTGGGAGTAGAATCCCCAGGTCGTTCTCGCCAACGAGTTGTAGAAAAGATGTGCATTTTTATTAATCAGATGTTTTACAAAAAGGGTTTGAGTTTGCGTAGACAGGAAATTAAACTCAGGGAATTTATGTAATTTTAAATAAAAACCTATGATCGGGAGTAGATTAGTTGGAAGACCTATCCTTGTTGAGATCTCTCTTCAAAGATTAATTGATAATTGAAGGTTTTCTGCCAGTTATCCTTTTACCAGATAAAGGAACAGTTGAGCAAGTTGGAAGTTATGTTTCTGTTCACAAATTCCTATATCCTCTCCCTTTGGGAAGGACTAGTGGTCAGTGAACTAGAGGGTGACCCAACGATTAAACCCAATTTATAATTTTACTCTTGAGCATTCCAACTCCAAGGTTCTCCTTCAATCATCTCCCAACCAAGTTATGGAAACTAGCTCGTCATTATGAATTGTAAAACTTTACGCTAAAAATGAGAAAGGAAAGTGAGAAAGACATGATATAATAATAATAAATAATCAAAGAAGACCAATTAAAAATAAAAAATAGTTTTTGTATTAATAAATTTCTAAAAATAATCCAATAGTAATTCATGAACAAATTAAGGATATGAAAGAGTAAGTGACAAGTAAGGAAAACAAACTAAAAATATTGTATAACTCGAAGATGGTGAAGTACCCTGTTCTCCTATCCCAATCCAAAAAGCAATAAAAAATCAAAAAATCCTAAAGAACTATGAATGTGATGAGAGAAAACCTAGAGGAGGAGTAAATTCAGATCTAAAAAAACTAAAATTGACGTGTGGATATGAGTGTTTGTTCTTTTGGTCTCTGCAAATGTTCCCGTGGCTCTAATCTGCTTTTCTGGGCCGAAATTAACTGGGTCAAAACAGGTCCAAAATTGCCCCCAGCAATTCTGCAGATCGCGCAAGGTCACCAACCGATGCGTCATCGCAGCAGATGTTTTGCCAGTGTCACACGTGCGCGTCGTCGACGCGTATTCGTGTCATTTGTGCAGTTTCCAATCCATGCGTCCAGCGTCAGGCACGCAGCGCGTCACTGCATATTTCCTCTATTTCGCGGTGGTCGCGGTAAGCATATAGCACCTGATAAACCATTATTTTATGGTTTATATTGTGTTTAATTTGTGTGGTTTATCAATCTTACCCCTTCTATAAATATCTATCTTTAATATTAGCATGTATTTCAATTCCTTCCAAAATTACCCCATGATTGAAAAACTGCTTCCAGAGATTTTTAATATGTATTTTAATTCTCTTTACCATTCGATGCCTTTGATCTGTGCGTTAAGTGTCTCAAGCTCTATAGGGCATGAATGACTTGGATATTGAAAGAGGCTTGCAAAAAATGAAGGAACATTAAGAAATTGAGGAATGACAGTGAGAAGTAGATGCGGACGCATGACTCACGCCAACCGCAGAAATAGAGGAAACTTCAGTGCGCGACGCCCGCGGACCTGACGCAAACACATGGAATGGAAACTGCAATAGTGACGCGAAGGCGTGGACCAGACGCGCATGCGTGGCAAGGCAAGACGCTGATGAGACTTGATCGCTGTGTATGCGCAATCTGCAAATCCCGCAGAATCCGCTTTGGGGCAATTTAGGACCTTTTTTGAACTTAGTTTTCGGCCCAGAAAAGCAATTATAGGCCAAGGAAACTCATGACAGAGACCAGAAAAACATTCATTCCGCATAATTTTAGTTTTTGAATTTTGTTGGATTTTGACTCCTGAAAAATTATTCAATAGATTTTTCTCTTCATACACATTCCATAGTTCTTTAGGGATTTTGATTTTATTGGCTTTTCGTGGATTGGGATATTGAGAAAAATTATGTACCTCTATCAAGACCTCATCATTCTAGTTTGTTTTTCTTACTTGTCACTTACTCTTTCATATCCTTTATGAAATTTTTTCACAAAAAAAAAAAAAATTCATAATTAGAAAAACTAATATTTATTTTTATTGATCTTTTGATTATTATTTATCATGTCTTTCTTATTTTTCCTTCTTAATTTCATAAATTTCAACATCATAATGACGCGAGTAGTTCCATCCAACTTGATTGGGAGTTGATTGAAATGGAGAACCTGAGTGTGGATGCTCAAGAGTAAAATTATAATTGGGATTAGCGTTGGGTTCACCCTCTATCTACTGACACTAGTCCTTCCTAAGGCGAGGTTTTAGAACTTGTGATAGAAACTTACTTCCAACTTGCTCGACTTTTCTTTATCCGGTAAGGGATAACTGAGCAGACAAACCTTCAATCTATCAATTGATCTTGAGATAACTCCAATCAAGGATAGGGCTTCCTAACAATCTACTCCCGTCAAGGTTTTTATTAAATACATAAATTTTCCTGATTTAATTTCCTGTCTATCAAACTCAACCCCTTTTTGGAAAACATTTGATTATAAAATAGCACATTCTTTCTGTCAAACTCGTTGGGAGACGACCCTGGGATTCATACTCCCAGTTATTTTATTCCTAGATTTTTGTGAAACCCTGTTTTTTAATGATAAGCGGAATTTTGGTTGGTTTGAGAATATATACTTGCAACCATCTCTTATAATAATTTCTTAACTCGCCAATTTTCCGCCACGTCAGCGCCCACGTCACTTCTCACTGGTCATCTCGCGTTTAATTTCTTGTGTTCCTTCGCATTTTTTGCAAGCCCCTCTTCAATCCAAGTCATGTCATTGCCCTATAAAGACTGAAAACACTTAACACACGGATCACGCAGGCATCAAATATGCGAATAAAGGAGAATTAAATACATAATTAAAAATTTTTTTGTTCTAGAATGAGTTATTCAAACCATGGAGTAATTTTGGAAGGAAATTGGTAAACTACAATGCTAATTTAATGAATAAGTGAGTTAAAGATGTTGATAAAACCACACAATTAAACACAATATAAACCATAAAATAATGGGTTTAATCAACCTCCCCACACTATGGACATTAGCAATGTTCCTGCATGCCTGAGTTTGAAGGAGATAAAATAAATGAGTAGGAACATGTAAACGTCATGCAATGCAATGCAAATTTTTCCTATACTATCAAATTCGCAATGCTATGATTCTTTGTTCCACTTGGTTCAAAAGTAAATAAGCTCTTTCAAGACAATCACAAAATCAAATTCTACTAATTCAATTCTTCTACAGTATGAAACAGATAAAATGCAAGAAGCGTAGCTCACTGAAAACAGGGGAACATAGAATTAAACCATTGAACCACTCACATGATGTGTATGTATACTCTAGCTCTCTTAGTGTATAGGGTAATCACTATATCTTCTCTAATCATGCTTTTCTAATTTATTGTTCTTCACCTTTAACCAATTCAACCACATTTAATGTACCCCAATGCAAATCATCGATGAGGTCTTTTCCAAGGTTGTAATGGGGCCAAAGTAAGGGAAGGTACATATATGGCTAAGTAAGCTTATAAATTGAATCTTTAATTAACCCAACTCTTTCCACCTAACACACATTATATGTATTCTATATAACTTTAAATTTCATACCAGTACCAAAATTCCCTTTCACATTCATACTTATGTATCAACTTTTATTTTAATTTTATCAATATTTTTTTTATATATTTCTGATTTTATACTTAATTATTAAGGGTAATTTTGTCCATTATTTATTTATTGAATATTTTTGGATTTTATTCTATTTTTTTAAGAATAAAAATAAAACATAGCTTTATCAATGCACATAGATTTTTAATTTTCTTTTATAATTTTTTGTTTCATGAGTAGTTAATTTCTTCATTATATTATCATGACACATTTTTTATTATCTTTTGTTCCACAATTTTCCATCTTTAAGTACAAAGACATGTAAGAGCAACACAATTCTATCTTAATGCTAACCAAAGATTCAATTGGGATATATATATATTTTTTCACTTTAGCTATATTTTATTTTTAATTACAGAAAATACAAATGGGATTTAAAAGCTCAAAGTGGCTAACAAAGGTAACTTAAGGGGGTAGGCTTAATTTGGATAAGTGAGCTAAAACAAAATCCAATCAAAAAAAAAATGCAAAATAAATATCTTAAACATGTAATATAACGGATGACAAAATATGAATTACAAATCACTAGAGAAGTAAACACACAAGAAAATTGAATTATGGTTAAATAATGAACCATGTATTAGGCTCAAAAAGTCTCACATGTTGTGTGTTCTTTAGCTCAAAAACGCAATGTTTTTCAATATACAACTTCAAGCAAATTAACATAAAAGTTTTGATTAAAATTAGTGAAATTTTGTTCTAAAAATAGAGTCTTAGAAAGAAACTTATTATCTTTCAATTCAGTAGAACATCTTGCATGGCAACTAACCTATTACTATGCAAATTTATCTATTTCTACAAAAAGAAAAAAACTTAACAAATATAAAAAAATTGGTGTTAGGGAAGAGAATTACCTCCGGAAAGTCAGGTACTGACTGACCTCCCCAACACTTAAGCTTTGCACGTCTGCGTGTCATCTGTCAGGACAAAAAGGTGGGTTGTACATATCTCCACTAGTCGGACGTCATGGCTCCCTGTCCTGGTAAAATAAGTGGAGTTCCGGGGTGTTTGGGTCTTTGTATTTTCCAATAAGTAGCTCCTTAAGTATTAAATCTGGTGCTTGTTACGGCGCTCTATTAGCTTTGTTTTGTGTTCCTGCCGATCCAATCTCTCAAGTAACTGATGCGCAGGCAGTTGGTTTGTTGTAGGTGGTTTGGTGTGAAGGGAAATGTCTTCAGTCCGGTTCAGTAGGCTCGGCTTGTAGTGGCTGCTTTGGAGGTCTGATATATTTCCTTTAGGGACGTACTATCATCCCTTGGAAGCATGGCTTTGGTGCTCCAGCTCTGTAAGAGACTCCGGCTGTGAGACAAGATCGAGACCAGGCGGAAAGGTAAGTTGCCCGCAATTTGTATGTGTCCCATGGCATTCCAGGATAGTGTCTTGGTAGGTTCTAGAGGTGGTCTGTTAGGATGCACCATATAAGGAAGGCCATGTCTCCAGTAAAGTGGACTCATGAGTGCTTCGAAAATACGTAATGTGAGACATAAATCTGTGCCATAACGCAAGCCTCCAAGGTAAATGCGAAGAAGTCGATATTCCCTTAGGACGGAACCGATGGTTATCCATTAAATCCATCTGCTGCCAGGTGTACGATAACTCTGAAGAACAGGCGTCCCAGTCAATTGTATGTCTGTTTCGCTCTTGTAGTGAGGCTTCTTGAAATGCGTACAGTCCTTCTGGAGTAGGGGGAAGATCTAAAAGCTCGTTGAATTGCCTCTTCTGTAAATGGGGACTTTACTTTCTGAATGGACATAGACAGATTGCAGGGTTTGCAGGTGAATAGATTAGGGTAGAACTCGACTAGTAAAGATTAACCTGTCGTGCTGTCTCTGTAGGAAACCACATTGTCTTCGTTCAATTTACGGCTCAAAAAATTTAGCAATACGGTCGGGAGGGTATAAGAGGTATTCGTTGTTGTAGCTCTTTCTGCCAGGATGGGGAACATCTGCTTGCACAATGCGGTTAGTAGAATCGCTAGTTGTCCTTTTGCTGGGAAGGCTTTTTTTTCTCTTTTTCATCCAACTTTATAATGCCTCTTAATTCTTTTGTTGAGGCGGTTAACTACGTTGAAGATGGCTCTGCTCACTAATGCTTTTTTCGTTCCTCTTCTTGCTGGTGATTTAGGAGTAGCTTTCTCATATTGCCTTTCTTGGTGGCCATCCTAAAAGAAAGACAAGAGAAAATAAAGTATGTAATATAAAATAAAAAAAAAAAAAAAAAAATAAGAAAAGCAAAGAACGAATAATGGTAATCAATGCACATTAAAAGATGAATGATGTAACACATGGTCATGACTTACTATGTGAAAAATCATCAATGGAAATATAGCAAGTGCATATGCATGGATAATTAACATGCAAGGTGTTTATTGGCATGCAGGCAAAGGCATGAGTAGCATAGATCAAGCATTCAATGTCCAAGTTAGATTACCGAGCCTTTCAAACTAATAACCTGTTTGTAATAACAATTATATTTAAATAATAAAATAAAAGAAGGGTTTTTGCGAAAAGCAAGCAATTATAGTAGTAGATTAAAAGAAGTCTCAAAATGGTGCACAATGCCATATGGGCGTTTTCACAAACACATAGCATGCATGGTGAATAAGCTATTGAAAGTATTGAATTGAACATTCAAGCAACCCTTAAAAATTAATATATAATTGCCAAACAATTCCTTAACAATCCACAAGCAAATCATAAGGAATAATAATGACCCTAATAAATTTTCAGCACCAATTAAAAGAAAAAGAAAGAAAAAAAAATGGATAATGAAAGCGAAAAGAAAAAGAAAAGAAGAAGAAAACATAAAAATAAGAAGAAGAATAGAAAAGTAAGGAGGGAAGAAGAAAAGAAAAACCTTGATAATGGTAGTGAGCGAGAGAGAAAGTAGAAAGTGAGAAAGAAGGAAGAAGAAAGAAATGGGAAGAAAGAAATAAGAAGGGAAAAGAAAAAGTAGGAATTTGGGGAAGAGAAAGATAAGATATTTTGGCAGATTAGGATAAGCTGTGCGGCGCAAGCGACGCGGACACGTGGGGTACGCGTTCGCGCGGATGGCGCTTATATGAATTGATGCGGTTGCGTCGGTCACGCGGACGCGTGACTCGTTCGGTGCTACTGGCGCGAGGGCAGCCTCGCGCTCGCACAACTCTCTGTTCGAAACTCATTTTTGCCAAATTCCATGGTGACGCGTTCGCGTGGGTGGCCAATATTGGAAGACGACGCGGACGCGTGGGGCACACATTTGCATGGTAAGGCTTGTGCGTCTAGCGCCAGTCCAGCCCCACGCCAGCACAACTTTCGGCCATGCACCCTTTCTTACGTCGATTTTCAGGTCACGCGTCCGCGTGGTTGATGTGGATGCGTGGGAGGCATTTTTCCCACATGACACAGACGCGTCAGCGACGTGGTCGCGTGGATCAATTTGTGCCTAAGGCACGCCTCCATCCACGCTCTCGCGTGACTTTCTGTTAAGTTTGCGTTTGCTTCCCAGGGCCAATATGATGCAGACGTGTCGGTGACGCTGTCGCGTCGCATGCCGCTTTCCTCCTTTCGCTTTTTTGTATATGCAATTGTGCAAATGAAGATGCAAACTAAATGTGCTAATAATGAGAAGAGTTATTGAAAAAGAAAACTTAAGAAGGAAAGCGAAGGAACGATTCATACCATGGTGCGGTTGTCTCCCACCAGCACTTTGGCTTAACGTCCTTAAGTTGGACGCGTCCACTAAGCTCAGTCTCTGCATGTGGGTGGATCTCAAAGAGGAAGATCTCAATAGCTCCTTGTTTTTGTTGCCTTCTCACCATGATATAGCTTTTAAGCGATGTTCATTAACTTTGATGAAAATTGTCAGGCTGAAGGATGACTCAGGTTGGAGAACTCCAGTATGGACTCAGCCTTTTCTACTCTATATGGACCTTCTCATCTTGATCTCAACTTGCCTGGCATGAGCCTCAAGTCTATGAGTGTAAAGGAGGACAAAGTCCTTCAGGTTGGAACTCCTCTCCTTCTGTGATGTGCTTATCATGCAAGATGCACAACTTCATCTATCTTTCTTTGTTCACTCTTGAGTTTATAGCTTCTAGGTGAAGGTTTCTAATTCTTGCAGTTGCAATCTTCCTTTCAACTCCGATTTCTCAAAATTTCATATTGCACTCCTTTACTGCCCAAAAGGCTTTATGCTCTACCTCAACTAGGAGTTGTAACAGGATTTTCCAAAAACAAGCAGAAGGGACTCATCCCAATGGGTGTCTTGTATGCTGTTCTGTTACCCAAGTGCATCTTGGAGTCTGGTGCTCCAGTCTCATCTATGAAGTTTAACTATCTTTGCAACATACACTTTATCTCTTGTTACGACACCTCTGCTTGCCCATTAGTTTGGTGGATGGTAGGCTGTTGCCACTTTATGAACTATCCCATGCTTCTTCGATAATCTCTGTTAGTTTCTCGTTACAGAAATGGCGTGCTTTGATGCTCGTTGCTCGTGGTGATCCAAAGTCGACAAATAATATGGTTTCTAACAAAGGTAAACAACAATGTTAGCATTATCAGTGCGGGTAGGAATGTGCTTTACCACATTTAGAAAATCTAATCTACAGCTAACAATATATAAAATAACCATTTAGAAATGTGGAAATTGGACCCAATGAAAGTCAATGCCCCAAACAAAAAAATGTTCACAGAAAAGCATAATTTGCTGAGGCATCTCATCCCTCTTGGATATATTACCAAACCTTTCGCATGGGGAACAAGATTTACAAAATTCAGCAGTGTCTTTAAAAAGAGTAGGCCACCAGAATCCACAGTCTAAAATTTTTCTAGCTGTTCTTTGAGGGCCAAAATGTCCTCCACTCTTAGATGAGTGGCAGGCCTCTAAAATGGACTGGAATTCTGATTGAGGCACACATCGTCTAATTACTTGGTCAGCGCCACATCTCCATAAATATGGGTCATCCCATATATAATATTTGGACTCGCTTTTCAGCTTGTCTCTTGATGCTTAGTAAAGTTTGGAGGAAAAGTGCGGCTAACTAGATAATTAGCTACAGGCGCATACCAAGGGACTACTTCAGATACTGCTTGCAGGTTATCAAATGAGAAATTATCATCTATAGGAGTGGAGACATCCCTAATGTGCTCAAGGCGACTCAAGGGGTCTGTCACTAGATTCTGGTTACCACTCCTATCCTTAATTTCTAAATCAAATTCTTGTAGTAGCAGTATCTAACGTATAAGCCTTGTTTTGGACTCCTTTTTAGCTAATAAATACTTTAGAGCCGCGTGGTATGAGTACACTACTACTTTAGCACCAAGTAAATAGGCTCAGAATTTATCCAGAGCAAAAACAATAGCAAGAAGCTCTTTCTCAGTAGTAGTGTAATTAGACTGAGCAGTGTCTAAAGTCTTAGACGCATAAGCAATTACAAAAGGATCCTTACCTTCACGCTGAGCCAGTGCTGCTCCTACTGCATGGTTGGAAGCATCGCATATGATTTCAAATGGCTGGCTCCAATCTGGTCCTCTCACAATTGGAGCTTGAGTCAGGGCGGTCTTCAGCTTATCAAACGCTTGTTTGCGATCCTCACTGAACTCGAATTCAATATCTTTCTGCAGTAGTCTGGATAAGGGTAGTGCTACCTTACTAAAATCCTTAATGAATCTCCGGTAAAAACCTGCATGGCCAAGGAACGAACGGACTTCCCTCATAGAGGAGGGGTAAGGTAAACTAGAAATAACATCCACCTTTGCTGGATCTACAGAAATGCCAGTATTAGACACAACATGTCCTAGTACAATCCCTTGTTTTTACCATAAAGTGACATTTTTCAAAATTCAATACAAGGTTTGTACTGACACATCTATCTAATACTCTAGATAAACTATCCAAGCAAAGGCTAAATGAATCACCATAAACGCTAAAATCATCCATAAAAACCTCCATACAGTTATCAATAAGGTCAGAGAAAAGACTCATCATGCTCCTTTGGAAAGTAGCTGGTGCATTGCACAAGCCAAAGGGCATTCTCTTATAAGCATAAGTGCCAAAAGGACATGTAAAAGTAGTCTTTTCCTGATCTTCAAGAGCTATATAGATTTGAAAATAGCCTGTATAACCATCTAAAAAGCAATAATGGGATTTACCTGACAGGCGATCAAGCATCTGATCAATGAATGGTAAGGGGTAATGATCCTTGCGAGTGGCTTGGTTRAGACGCCTATAGTCAATGCAAAMTCTCCATGAATTCTGCACTCTRGTTGTYAGAAGCTCTCCATGCTCATTTCTTAYTGTTGTGATTCCAGACTTCTTGGGCACCACTTGTACTGGACTGACCCATTCGCTATCTGAGATGGGGTAAATGATATCTGCTTCAAGTAGTCTGGTCACTTCTTTCTTGATAACTTCTAAGATGGTGGGATTCAGTCTTCTCTAAGGTTGACGGACAGGTTTTTCTCCTTCTTCTAGGAATATTCTGTGCTCACAAACTTGAGGGCTGATGCCTACTATATCCGCCAGGCTCCATCCAATTGCTTTCTTGTATTTTTTCAACACACTGAGTAGCTGTTCTTCTTGTTGAGAAGTGAGTTCCCTTGCAATGATAACTGGAAACTTCTGCTTGTCCTCAAGGTAAGCATACTTGAGGTATAGAGGGAGGGGCTTTAATTCCAATTCCTGCTCATGGCTAGGCTCTGGATCATCCGGAGCTGGTGATAATGGCAAAGTGCCCTCATTGTCCTCTGAAAATGTCCCCACATTTGGACCTTGTCCTGTGTACTTCTCTTCTRATTCCTCCTGGTGAACTTCAGCCACGGTTTCATCTATGATGTCACACTGGGAGATAGAATGATCATCCGGAGGGTGCTTCATAGCTCCATTTAAACTGAATTTCACCATTCTGCCATCTATTTCAAAAGAATAAGTTCCGGAAAATACGTCTAGCTTGAACTTTGAAGTCTTCAGGAATGGTCTTCCAAGCAGGATTGATGATGGCCTTACTGAGTCATTAGGGGGCATTTCCAGGATATAGAAGTCAATGGGAAATGTGAGCCTCTTAATGCTCACAAATACATCTTCAGCAATTCCAACCACTGTAATAATGCTTTTATCTGCTAACACAAAACAAGCTGCCGACCTTTTTAAGGGAGGGAGCCTCAAAGTATCATATATAGACAAAGGCATTATACTAACACACACTCCTAAATCACACATGCAGTCAGAAAATATCACACCATCAATAGTACAATTAACCATACATGGACCTAGATCACTACACTTTTCAGGTATATCTCCCATTAAAGCAGATATAGAACTACCTAAAGGAATAGTTTCGAATTCATTAATTTTGTCTTTATGTATACATAAATCTTTTAGAAACTTTGCATATTTAGGTACCTGCTAAATAATATAAAAAAAGGGAACAGTTACCTCAACCTTTTTGAATATTTCTACCATTTTGGGATCAAGTTCCATCTGCTTCCTGGGCTTCCTTACAATTTGTGGAAATGGAATAGGAAGTGCGTTTTCTGCAGCGTCTGCATCCTTTGGTGCTTCTTTCTGTGGTTGAGCTTCTTCTTCTTCAACCATGTCTTGTATGTCCTCTTCCTCTTTAGCATCCTCTACTTCCACAACCTCTTCAGCTGAGGTGTGTTCTGATGGGATTGGTTCCTCCTGATTCCTCTCTTGCAGTGTGGTTCTGGACCTTAGGGTGATGGCATTGATGCCACCCTTTGGATTGGGCAAGGGTTGAGAAGGAATTCCACTGGAGCTTGCATGTTGAATGTTTGAAGTATTGGATGATCTGAGCTGAGAAATGAGAGCTTGTATAGTGGATGTTAGACCGTTAAGTGAACTTTCCACGTTCTTTTGTCCTTGCGCAAGGGATTGAAACACCTCGTCACTTGGAGAGGAATTAGATTGAGTGATCTGCGGAATTTGTTGTTGGTTGTGCTGTGCTCCTTGGGATTGCCTTAGGTGAGGTGCTCTGTAAGGCTGGTTCTGGTTCTGCTGCCTGTTATTGTTATCTCCACTTCTGATTTCCTTGATTGTCTCTGCCTCCTCTGTTATTGTTGTCCCTCCAACTCTGGTTAGAATTATCTCTCCAACCTTGGTTGGAATTGTCCTACCATCCATGGTTGTAGCTGCCACCTTGATTGTATCCTTGGTTGGGGCGGTCATAGAAGTTATGAGTGGCTGCCACAGTGTTGTCTTCCTGCTGGAGCTGTGGACATTCATTAGTATAATGGCTATAATCAAC
>QBTX01002574.1:2711-17873 GCA_003063285.2 Arachis monticola | reverse complement strand
TTAAAAAATTCATTACCAGAATATTAAAAGAAAATACAATTTAGAAAATACTATTAAAACAATTGATATAATCTATTAATTTATGTAATATTTTAAATATCTTTAAAATTAGTAGATAAAAAAAAAATAAAAAAAAAAAAAAAAATAATAATTGTTTAAGATTAAAAGTAATGAAATCGAAGAAAACTCTCAGAAGAAGAGCAATGCCACGTCAGCTCCCAATCATAAGTGTAAAAATCTTTATTTTTATTATAAACTAGAATCGAATAGACGTTCTAAAGTTCTATATGATATACGTATATAAATTTAATTAGGAAATAAATAAGAATCTATTTGTTTTATTTTTAGACTTTATAAATGAAAGACTAATTCGACTAATATAACGAATTATAATTAATGTAGTATAATTAATTAATGTAACTATAAATTATAATAAATTTTTAAATTTTTTTTAAATATTTAAATATCTAATCAAATTAATTACGTTACATATATTAAATTTATAAAAATAAAAAAAAAAAAAATTATGAATGAGTTAAACATAATAAATCGGAAATACTCTCCGAAACATTGCCACGTCAGCTTTATCAATAAGTGCCAGGACATCTGATTATATAATAGAATAGATTTATTCAAATTAAGAGAGGGAAGAAAGGTGAGTGTTGTGTTCATAATTATAGCTTATAGCCTTAGGATGCTCTTATAAAATCGTGGATTAATTTGGACCTCTAAAGTGAATTATCATTTGTAGCAGGGCTAAAGTGTGATCATCTCTCACCATTTTATTATTTCATTAAAAAAAAAAAAAAAAAAAAATTTAAAAGAATTCATTCAAGCGCGGTACGAAGATCACTTTTATATTCTCTAAAGTAAAATTTAAACTTTAGAGGATCCAAAATTCCTATTAAAACTCTTTCTAAAATGTCCTTTCCGTAAAAAAAACGCTTACGTTTTATATTAATTATTGGACGTATTAATGAATCGGTTTTTAAATTTCTTAATAAATTTAGAATAAAATCAATTTTTTTATAACAATAACAATAAACCCATTTTTTTTTTTTTTTTTATTTAATTTTGGATATTTATTTAAATAAAAAAAAAAAAAAAAAAATCCACAAAACAATATTTATTTAAAAAAAAAAAATATTTCTCTTTTTATCAAAAAGTTTAAGAGAATTCGGTTTAGATATGTATAATATCGATCGAAATCAAATCGGATCTAATAATTTATTAATGCAACACAATTGAATTATATTATTATTTAAAAAAAAAAAAAAACCGATTTTTTTGATTTATTGAAAATAATTATTAACCATATTAATAAAATGTCGTAAAACAACGAACGTATATCGCGTATATTAATGCAGTAGAGCAATGCTCTAAGTGGAGACAGAACTTTGTGATTAGTTAGTTTATTCAACTAGCCCATCAATGCATGATTTGATTGGTGTGCAGATTGGTATTATAAGCATTTCATCAATTCCTATGACTTCACATTTTTCTGCTGATTACATGCTGGCAAAATTCAATAAAATTGCATCCCCTAACTTTCCATAATGAGTAAGCACGGCAACCCAATACTTCAGCATTTAAATAGGGCATATAAGTCGTTTTTCTATTTTTTAAATTTATGGAAACTTTTTTAATTTAAAAAAAAAAAAAAAAAAAAACTTTTAAAATTAAAACTCAATAAATAAAAATATACTACTTTTTATAAAAATTACGAAAATTATATACGTAACTGCATTACTTTTCACTAAATTTTATTATTTCTTTATATTTTTTTTTAATATATTTAAAAAAAAAAAAAAAAAAAAAAAAAAAAAAAAAAAAAAATAAAGGGGAAAAAATCATTCCGATGTATGTTACCTGTTTCGGTTTTGATGTCAGTTGGATTTTCTGGAGCTAAAAAATTTTAAATTTTGTATTTAAGATTTGTCATTTAAAATAGCCAGATTACAATATTTTAAATATGCCACCAAATAAAACTTAAAAAAAGTCATTAAAATATTTTTAAAATAAATATGTAAATTAATTTTTTTTTTTATTATAAAAGAATTTATTAAGCAAAGGAAAAATCTGAAAAAACAAGACAATTAAAAGCTAAACAATGAAAAAAAAATTACTTAAAAAAAAAAGAAAAATATAAAATTTAAATTGGCTTTAACGTTTACATGCACTTGCATTTCTTGTGACCGGAAATTTGCAGGGTTTTATTCTAATATTTGAGGTTTTTGAAAATTCTCGTCTTTTTGAAATTCTGACTCTTCTTGTTTATAGAAAAGTTTCATATTCTATGCTGCATGTTACTAGTCTTCTACCCACCTTCTGGTTTTCTCACTCTCAAATCCTAGGATAATCTATGTAGGACTGCATCAATCGCAAATAGGAGTTACAGAATACGTGTATATTTTCGAAAAACAAAACATACTTTTGGATTGTTCGTTGTTTACAAATAAAAAAAAAAAAAAAAACAAAAATTAAAAAAAAAAAAAAAAAAAAAAAAACAAAAAAAGGAAATATAAAACTTAAACTGATTTTAGGGTTTTATTAAGATATTCGAATTTTTTTGACTTTTTTGAATTTAGTGTTCTAACATAATGTCATGATACCACTCAACCCAAACGCTTCAGCTGATGGAAGAAAGTAACACTAATAATTTATATCTCTAAATACTCCATAAATCTCTTATTGTATATTATTGTAAAAAAAAAAAAAAAAAAAATCATTTTTCCATAATTCATTTGTAAGAGTAATTCCTTAAATCAGTCCTAGGATTTTAAAATTGGACATTTAGTTCTAAAAAAAATTAATGCAGATCAATCCTTTAGATTTACAATTGGCAGACAAATCAGTCTTCAATTCATTTTTTCCAGCAAGTTGAATTACCAGATCAGTTCTTCAAGGAATTTTTAAAATGGATATTTTAGTCTTCCAAAAAAATTAAACTGTACAAATTAATTCCCAATGTTTCTTTCGTTAGGAAAAATTTCGTTATTATTATTAATTACATTAATAATTATTGTACTATAATTTTTGTAATTTTCTGAACAAAATAAATTCAAATAAAAAAAAAAAAAAATTTTTTGTATATATATATATACTTCACTTAATAATCAATAATAATAAATAATTAATAATAATTATTATTATTAATTATTATTGTTATTGTCTTGTTGGTTGTTGTTGTTGTTGTTTAGGATTATTTTTACAAGAAATTTAAAGTTAAACTATTTGAATATTTTTTATATTTAACTTATAATAAAATTGTCCTATTAAAAAATATGTTTGTATTAAAGAAACATGTATTTAGTATAATCCAATTAAACATATTTTCATTTATACATTTTTTTTAGTACAAAACATATTTTTTTTTTAAAATAAGACATTCTTTTGATTTATTAAAATACAAAATATCAATAGTTTTAACTTTGAATATTTGTAGAATAATATCTAATAATTTTTAATTTATTATTATATATTATTATGAGTACTTATATAATAATTGAAATCCAAAAAAATAGAAAAAAAATTATAGTACAATATTATGTTGCAATTAAGAATTGATTTGTACAATTAATCTTTTGTTTATTGATAATCACTTCTGCCGAAAAATGAACTAGTTCTGCCGGAATAAAATCTATGAAATTGATACTGGGTTTCTGCATGCATAAGGCAGGATTCGAAATCCCCGACATTTGCTTAAGCGGATTAGTGAGCTAACTACTAGACCAATCCAGCTTGGTTGAATTAATCTACTATTTAAAGTGCTTGATTTGCACAATTGTCACTATTATTTGGAAAAATTTTTTTTTTTAATTAAAACAACTAAAACTATTTTTACATAGAAAATAAAAAGCCATTATAAAATTTTAAAAATTATATTTTTTTAAAAAACTGTAATTTATATTTTTAATTTTTTTTTAAAAATATTTTTTATATAATCAAATAAAACTTAAAAAGAAGCTGCATTTATCGAGGGCACAAAAGCCCGGATTTTTGCTTAAGAAGCATTTAAAAGTCTCTAATTCACGATTTATCGTCTTAAGGAATTTTCCACTGCTTGATAATAATCATATTTTCGAATAAATTTTTAACTTGTATTGTTTTATAAATTTTCCTGTAGCGTTTTCTGCCTTCGGAATTCGGCACGGACCCAGCACGTATGGAAAAATGCAATGACCCAGGAAGAAGTCCTCTTTTGACAAAAAATACGGTGAGAAAAGCAAATTAGAGGATGCCACAATCATTTTTTATCTTAACATTCTCTGCCAACTGTTTTGCGGGATATTTTGCTGGTAATCTCTCTCAGATGGGAACTCTTTTACCTCCAAAAGACAAGGTCCTTATCTATGGAGATGGCAATGTTAAAGGTAATCACTAACCACGACAGAAAAAGAACAACGACAATATCATCTATTTTTAATACTTTGGTTTCTATGTATTGTTTGCAGTATGTTTTATCTGGATGAAGATGAATATTGCGAACATACACAATAAAGACAATTGATGATCCTCGAACATTGAATAAGACGGTGTACCTAAGGCCGCCAGAAAACATTCTCACCCAGAGAGAGGACTCATTGAAGAGTGTAGGCGAGAAACTCATACAAAAAGGAAAACATAAAGTTTCTTATACCAGAGCAAAAGAACTTCATTTCTATCATATGGAAGAGTCAAAATTATTAAAAATTAATTATATATGTCCTTCAATTGTATCATTGAGCTGTTTTGTAATTTTGGGTTGATCTTTGACAAGAGTTTGGTCCCTATAGGCTATAATAGTATAACACAACTCTTTCAAGAAATAACCTAGCTCACCATAGTTTGATTGGCTAAATAATTGCCAGGTTTCTGGATTATGCAGCAAGTGGGGAGATGGGCCAATTACTCCACATATTCTATGAAGGGTGTTTGACAAACTTTGAAATAGGAGATGAGGGAGTAGAAGCCTCAGAGCTTTATCCAGAGGTGACATACCACACGCACATTAATGAATAACCTAAAATTATACCTATAATAATAATTAAGGCCTCAAACATGCAAAATAAATAATACCATTATTACCACGAGCAAATAGTAATGGCAAAAAATGTCCAGATGGAGGACGCTGTTGATATTGTAGGTTGATTTTTCATTCGTCTCAACTATAAATAATGAAGACATAAGCAGTTGCTACTCCAATAGAGATGGGAAAACTAAGCAATCTTCTGGTCTCTATTTTTATGGCAAAAGAAACTACTTAATTAACTTTTGCTTTATTACCTAATATTTCCATATATAAAGATACAAATATATGTCTATCAAAAAATCGTAAAATCCACAACATTACACACAACAACCATTACACACAACAAATAGACTAGACTATAGTAGACAACCTTTGAAGGCTTTTCTGAGGGCAGTTTCATCCAAGTTTCTTCCGATGAATACAAGCTTGTTTAAGCCTCTTCTTCATTTGGTTCCCATGTGTCCCGGGGCCAGCCATCCAACATGGAATGCACCCCCTGAAACACATATCGCTGATCAGAACCATCCACTGATAACACACCCTTCATTCTGTAAAGGTCCTCTTTCCTTTTTTCTTCAATCAATCTCTCTAGCCAATCATCCACCTACGTAACAAAGCACTAAACTTGAACATTATACCGTGAATGAAATCTACACCAGCAATTACAGTAACCTTACTTGAGGAACAAACAACAAAGTTCATAGAGAGCTTTAAACAATTTATTGACTTCCACCTCGATCAAGATCAGAGTTCCCTCAAGCAACAAACTAATGCCTCTAGAGGACAGAAGGATCATGCACCCCATGATCATCATGATGATGCCCTTTGTGATTCTTGTGGAATAACATTTAGAATTCACGAAACAAATGCAGCAGAACAACAAGAGTAATTGAAGGGGAGGGGGGACTTCTTTGGAAATACTTTCATCAATTAAGTCAGAGAGGCTTTGTTATTACTTCAAAATGGTAGAGTTTTTCAGACAAAAAAGAAATGTAAATATTTTAAGAATAAAAGTTATGGTAATAATGGCACATCTGCAACATTTGTCGTACAACATAAAAAAAAGTAATGCCTCTGTTTCAATTAGAAAATAAATAGACCAATAATGTTGATAATATTAAACTTTTTTAAAAAAATAGTTTATAAAAATGATATAAAGGGTTTTAGAAAGAGTACCATGTCCAGAATCATTTTGATGGCATGCGGAAGAGGAACATTCTCCATGCACCGCAGAATCAATTCTGAAATATCAAGGCATTTTAATTGAAAAACAAGATTAAGGTTTGCAGGCTAAATGCACTTATAGATTTCATTTAAAACCATATTCAATCTAGGCCACATTATTTGTAGAAAAAGGGGAACAAGATGGATTAAGTACTAAAACAGGGATACATACCCAGAGGACTCTGATATCTCAACCCAGTACCAATATTTCAAGATACTACAATAACATGATACTTATTACCTCTCAAGATCATATCCTCCAACACCTAGAACAAAGTCAACATCCACAACTCCAAATGTAGCTTGCTTAATTTGTGCCATCCCATTGACTTTGTGCTGCAAGTAATTCACAAAAAAGACTATATGTATTTCCGAGTATTACTTTTACTCATTACCCAAAACCTTGTAAAAAAATCTACAGAAGCTTATAAATCGACAACAAAATTATTGGACAACAGTCTGATCTAATCATAGAAATTAAAATGGAATCCCTTTATCATTAAAGCATTCATCATATCATGATAACAGCATGAAATCTCAATCATCTAGCACCAAATGTTAATTTTTAGTTTCGCCTTAGATTCAAGACTTCAAAAGTCAAAAGTCAACACAGAACTACAGCTCTGCTCTACCCATATTCAACAAACCAAAAGGACAGGTGCAAACAGTATGATAAATGAGACATTCTATCCCTCCTCCATGAAGGATTAAATCCTAATTCCATATCATGGGCAATTTGGACCACTCAACTTATCTTTCTCTTAATCTTTGATACTATAATTTTTCTATTCAAAAAAAAAAAAAAAAAAAAAATTCAAAAAAGTCAAAAAAATGTCGGGAAATCTTATATAAACTCACCTAAAATCAGGTTTCTAGTTTTATATATTTCCGTTTTTTATTGTGCTAAACGGTTATATCTCGGTCTAGCAATTTATGTTTTTTCTATTTGTAAACAACGACACCCTAGGTAAATACATCATCAATGTTGACAAATCCAATCAACTATGAATCCATATCCTATCAGAGAAAAGAATTTTATTTAAAATAACAGAACACAGGGTCATCATCAGCATGGTATGCCTTAATAGGAAATTGTAGTAAAACTGACGTACATGTTCATTTCGTGGACTAAGATTGATGTTTGACCACTCTTTATCTCTTCCCTAGTATTTACAATTACATCTTAGTTCAATTAAAGACATTTTCAAATTAATCTGAGGATCTCCTTAACGTATACACAAAAAAGCGATTTATCGAATACCTATCTATTTCTAGATACGAGTATCTGAACCCCGCCCCCATTACACCAAAATCTATCTGCTAAAGAAAAAAGCAATTTAATATATCTTAAATAATCTACATTTCTCTATCACGAGAATAATGTGTAGCCACAACTATTTGTCATATAAACAAAGAAAAAGTTAGGAGTGTTGAAGCAAGATAAGAAATAGCGCAGTAGAGATTACTCACTAAGCACATAACCTTTGTTTCAACAAAATCAGATCGGCGTATGCAACTTGCTCTACTGCCTCATTGACCACAAATCTTGGTTTCACTTCATTTAAGTGCTCCGAACACGTAGCAGTGTTCTGGTCAACCAAACGGCACAAGATCCATCCAATTTCACAATGCATGAGATAACCAGTTCATCGCCATGCAGAATGTTTTCAATAATGGAGCTGGACTATTGGCAAGACCTTGAGAGGGGTTTAAACTTGAAACAATATGCTCCATTCAAGACTCAACCTATTGTGACACACCTAATAGATGCAGTTAAAAGAAACTGGGAAAAGATGTGGACTATAGAAGACTCATTGTGCTTCTCCAAACGTTCTCCATTTTGCAGAATCTCATATACTGATTTTTCTATTTACTTATTTTTTCCAACTACTAATTACCGTAAAGTCACGAACTCAAACGTGAAATATTGGTTGAATCTTTCTATAATTTCTTTCTATGCTAACTTTACAGCATGGTGAATTAGCTTTCACACCTGCAAGTAAAAGCAGAAGCCTCTGAAATGAGCCTCAATCCCCCAGTTGCTGCATAAGTCGCTTCAAAAATCATGGAACAAAGGTTACATACTGTGGTTTCACTCTCTACGAATGATATTGCTCAAATAATAGTGTTTCGGTTATTTTGGTGACCAACTCCAGAGCATTTTTAACCAGATCTTCGCACGGTGCGCAGAGGCAGACCATTTGGTATAACAATGATAATGTCTTCGTTTTGAGAAGAATAGACTAGCAACAAGGATCCGTCAACATCCACCATCACCAAACCTGCATTTTCAGATGGTTTTTCACAAATTACCAGCAAAGTCGCATGGATATACCATATGTGTGGTCTCTCTAGTAAAGCTTCATCCATCGATATAATTTATAAATATTAAAAAAAAAAAAAAAAAAAAAAAAAAAATATTAGAAATAACATATTGTGGCGAGTGTGGAGTCACATCATTTTCTATAATGACGGGCCAAATGCGCTCTCTCTTGAGATGTTGAGAAGTTTGATTGAGACAAGCGTAAGTCTGCAAGCATTTCACACATTCCAACAAAAGTGATATATATAAATTTTGAAGTAGAAATAAATTAGCGATGCACTGTGCACAGGTGCTGTCTCAAAGTGAAGAAATGATAGAGGTAACAGAGAATTCCAATTAGAAATTGTTTATTACGGTTTTATTATTACTTGTTACGATCGAAGGGGAGGAAAAAGAGGTAAGAAGGGTTACCTTCCAGAAGCCCAAGAAAAACCGCCAAATGTAATACAATAGTTTCAGGAATACGTGCGTTTGGTTCATGGTAATGATAGCGCAAGAAGTAATGAACTCGTTATAGACGCTAATTTATGATTTAGAAAGGAGGTCAGTCCTGTCCTCTCCTACTACTCCATAGGTGTCAGCCTCATTGTTATGTGTAGGTGTTTAGCATTAGGAATTTAGTAAGAACTTGTAGAAGCTTGAAAAGTATTGTTGTTAGCAAATATTTTGATGCTTTAATGACACTTACGCTCTCCTTCTTCATGTATCATGTACATGTAACTGCCTTTTTCTCTGCTCCTCTGCTCTCACTTCTCGTTAACCCCTAAACTTTACAAGGGGTTTTGTAACTTTTATTTATTCTTTCTATCCAAATCCTCCCACGCCTTCGCTTTCTCTTGTGTTTATCGAGCATTGCCCTCATAATGTCATACTTCTCTTATATTATTTTTATTTTTCATGAGTTTATTAATTATTCTGTCTCTTATAATGATCTCAATAAGTGTTTTTCAATTTATAATTTTAATAAAATTTGAGAATTAAAAAATAAATATAAATAAAAATGCTAGAAAGGTATGAAGTAGTTGTTTACTGGGCGTGACTGCTTTAGTTCAGATAAGGGGTGGCCATGGCCCCAAATTTTTATTAAAAAATTAGTAATATGTCTCTTTAAAAAAATAAAAAAATAGTTCAGTTGACTCAATATTTTATTATTGATTAAAATAGTCATAGTTTAATTTTTTTTTTTTTTTTTTTTTTTTTTTTTTTTTAAGTAGTATATTTTTCTATATTTAAACCCTTTCAAAGACATGATTTGTATTTGAGATGAAATTAGATAGTGAGTGTATTCGCATTCTGTGTATATTCTATTCAAAATAATGACCAAAACATACTCCTTTACTCCTTTAGCGTATTCAAATATATAAAAATATTTTTTTTTAGTTTTTTTAAAAGGGTAATTTATGTAATTAAATTAAATAAATATTTTACATATTTTTTAAAAAAAAAAAATTCTCTTTTAAAAATATTTATATTTTTTTTAATATCGAGTACACAATATGCTAGAATACTCGATCCAACTTAAGATATTGATTATAATTGGGTACATGTGTTACTAAATCTTTTGATATGGAATATTTCATAAATGAATATAATATATTCTTTTTAATATTTGTCTTCCTCCTAATTTCCATTTTTATAACGATATTTTACTTTGGATATATATTTATAACCATTATTTTATATAAAATAGCATAAAAAATTGCAAATTGTGAGTTGATTGCCATTTTCTTCAAGAGGACCTATCATGGCTAATTATTCCTAAGATGGAAATATTATAACTTTTTAAAATTCAATTCACTTTTGTAGGGAGTATGAGTTTCTCTATCTCCTTTACATGAAATCAGAAAAAAGTAACGATTACAACCTTCAAAAGCTTTAAAGAAACAGCTCAATAACAAATCATTTATAAAAAGAAAAATTATAAAAAATATTGGCATATTACCCAAAATCATCTGAGATAGAGGTCTAGACGCAGAGAAAGACTTATCTATAAATGAGATTTATATAAAAAACATCATGAACAATTTATACTTTACATCTCAGCTCTACCAAGTAGATTCGTATCAAAGCTCTTGCATTCAATGTGCTATTAGACGTGCGCTCAAATACAGCATTTAAGTTGTCAACTCATTATGTCCGTTTTATCCGTATACTTTGTTGGTATTAACAATGGTATCGATTAATTATTGTATTTCTCTCCTATTAATTTAAAATGACATTAATTTATCTCATATTTATTAAAACATATGATCTCAGATTTGAATATCACTCGTAACTAAAAAAAAAAAAAAAGGATTAATAGCAATAAGTTATTAAATATGATTTAAATAATTAAAATAAAAAAATTTAAAAATATTAACTTTATAAAGTGTCGAGAGATTAAAGATGGTTTTGAGAAAAATTAAAATAAAAATATTTTCAATTTTTTTTTTGGTAATTTTATATTTGCGTTGTTTATATTTTGTATACCCAAAAAAAAATAGGGAAAATCATTCATAAAATTTTTCTTTGTTGAGTCACTTTGATGTTTTTCTCTCTAATCATAAAAAAAAAAAAAAAATAAAATAGTATTTCTGATCTTATATAATATGTCTTGTAAAAAAAACAAAACTACTATAAAAAAAAAAAAACTTTTATTATATAACCAAAGATATTATGGATTATCTAGTCGATAAAAAGTGTAAAGAATATAGACAAGAAGGCAGTGAAATTAGGTGCTTTTTTGATTCCAAGTCACTCAAAGACTTATCTGTATTAATCGCATACTTGTGAATCTTAAAGATTCAAATACATTCAACTCATATAGGTTTAGTTTTGTGTCAGAGAAGAGGCATCATTACATGAGATGGGTATAATTTCAACTTCTAGATTTATCTTTGTCCTGATGCGTGCTTATCAAGAACCAGTGTTGGTTTCGAATCCATCTCATTAATCTGCATAATATTTGGATTACATCATCATTCTTACATAATGTGGAATGTGAAGTTAGCGATTAAGAATTTCTCTGTGTGTGAGCAAGGCCTAACAATGTCTCCATACACCAGATTCTTTATGTTACTCTTAGCCCCTCGTGCAGATTAGAAAATTTCATGGACTGAAAATGTGAGTTTGACATGGATATGGAAATCCCCTGCTCTTTAGAAAATCACTCAGTACACAATAGGGGTGTGCATGGTCGGGTGAAACCGGGTATGATGTGACCAAATCCGACTCTAAATATATACCGGGTCTATTTATGAAACTCGAATCCGACCATAGACCGATTTAAAGAAAACATATTATTTTGCACTTTCGGGGCCACAATGTAATCGGGTAAAAAACTATGGTGACACCGCAGGCGTCATTCACATACATTAGGTTGATATACCTTCTTATTTAACGGCTAGCATGGAAAATATCAAATTTCCAAGACTTCAACTAATTATTTTGATTTTTTTTTTTTTTTTTTTTATGGAAAATAATTTATAATTAAGGACTAACTTCTCTAAAATTAAGCATTAAACATAATCTCTCGCAATTACCTAATATTTTCTAATAACACCAAATATTTTAAATCAATACAAATAACACAATTATTATGCATTAATTAAAAAAAAAAAAAAAAAACATTTTAAACATAAAAACATTAACTTATTAGGTCTGTTATAATAACTAATAAACAAAATTATTAGTTGTGTGTCTATGACTGTGTGAAGACAGACAACGGAGCCGATCTCTCGGGTGATCGAGTTCAATGGCTCACGCAACCGACCCGAAATATAACCGCATGTGAAATTTTTTAGAGAACCCATTATCACTGCTCAGTGAAGCTGCATGTTAGAATCACACCAATTAGTTTCCCTAACATGTTCGGACTGGAACCGTGGTCCTCGGGTTTCGAACCGGGCCGGATCATGCCCACCCCTGGTACACAACATGAAAAATATGTCATACTCCACTTTCACACATATACCAAGCACCCGAAGAGCATGCTCTGGGAAGAAAATTTATTTAAAGATTAAAATAACCCAGTGGCTGGTTACGGGTTACCAATGAAAATCGAGTAGATTTAAAATAATTAACATCCGTGATTTTGTCTACAAATCATATTCGCGTGTTCTACTACATTGGATTAGAATTTATTTTAGCTACTACAAAAGGAAAAGTTACTATTTACATTGACCTCAGGTACATTCTGAAATAAAGTTACTTAATCAAATATGCTCATCCAGCTTTTATGTCAATACTCTCAACAGAATTATATCTTACTCGTATGCCAACGCAAGTGATTTTGCGAACTCATTAATCATACAAACAATAGATTGCTCTGTAGTCAACGGAGATTCATCGTATCAAATATCAATGGAATTGGGCAGATAGCCGCTCCAATTACTGGGAAACCAATCACATTGAAGAAATAGGTAACAGAAACTACAGTAGGATGAATGCTAGTCAGTGTCAGTTTTGCCGAGTTGATCCTAGAAATGAAGAATGGTGAGTGAGAAAAAGGAAGCAGGCGCATGCTCCAATAGAAGCTTCTTAATCTTCTAACTAAAAATTACGTCTAAAGTCGCTCTTCCAACAGGAAGGAACAGCAACCGCAATTTCCAATTTGCGGTACCCATATTATAGTAATATTTATCATTATCATTATATAATGCTTAGTGATGTGTCATGCATTCACAATTGTATATGCTCCCTACAAGTATAAACCAGTAACCATTCATGTAAAAAATGAATCGTATAATATTGAACAAAATAATTAGTTTTCAACCTTGGTTTAACATTCCCGCAAATTCTATAATTAATTCCAGGGAAAAACCCTGCAGTCTAGAATTCTCGATACTTAGGACTCTGGGTCCCTGCTCTTGGATGTAGATTATTTCTGCAAGAGCTTTTCAAAATGAATAGAAATCAATTATATACACATACCATACACACACACATAAGGAATATAAACTAAGACATAGACCGTTTATGGCAAATGGAAGGCTTCTGGTCGCGAGGAACTGTCTCATCCTGACACCTGAAAGCCCCTCATAATAAATCCAAAAAATACGCTGGAAAAGATAAAATAAAATTCATAGACTATAGTAAACCGCTCAATCATTTTTTAATAATGTCGTTAATAATTTATTTTTTCAATAAATTCAGCAATAAAATCGGTTTTTTATACAATAATTAATAATTCAATTTGTTTGCATTGATAATTATTAAATCCCGATTTTGATTCGATCGAATTATACAATCTAACAAACCGAATATCTTTAAACTTTTTGTATAAAATATTCTGGTAGTATTTTTTAATTTATTAAATCAAATTAGGTATAAATTATGTATATTAATTAATTGATTTGATTAAATTATTAATAATTAAAATAATAAATCTATAAATAAAATAAGCAATTGAGATATTTTTAACTAATAATTAAATCAAATTAAATTATATGTATTAAGTCAAATTCAAATCTTGTAAATTAAATACTAAACTAAAATATGATAATTTCTTACTTATTTAAATTAAATGCAATAAATACAAATTAATTTTGTTAGAAAATGATGATTTTATGGTCTTCTATATATAGACGGCCAAACAAAATGATAAGAATCATCATTTTTATCGCTCTTGCTATTTTAACTCTTCTTTTTTTTCTTTTTTTTATGTAAAATTTCTTTTATGGATAAATGAGAAGGTATGGATAAATAGTATTTCGTTGATTGTTTGTTTATAACTCGAAAATGTCTTAATTTAGGCATTACCATTGCTAATAGAATTGGACGACAATGTGCTCGGCATACTTGCAGCTTAAGAAATCAAGTCATGTGTTCGAGGTGCACCAATGCAAACTTTTGGAGCTGCTGACTGTCGCTAAATTCATCATATAGCTTGAGCAAATTATGATATAGTGAAAAAACGTTTATGCATGCATGCTATTCTTCTTTATATATGTATCCCTCTATTTTTACAATTCACATCTTTATATATTAGATTCTTTTTGACATTATTTAAATTTGATATTTGTTTTCTATTTTTACGCTTCTAATCATTTTTTGTCTTAATATTTTGTTCTCATCAATTTCTATATTTTATTTTAGGTTAACTTTGTGGTTCAAATATAATCATTTATGTTATTATTGAATGTTATGAAATTGACCTGATATTAACAATAAATAATTCAAAAAAGATATTTTTTTGGAACAATTCTCCTAAATTTAAATTGTTATGTTAAACAGATGATGATAAATATTTTTGTATTAAATCTCTTATAAAATAAACTTATAGAAATGTTATGTTATATGATATAATTTGATTATATATATTTTTTTATCTTCAATCTAAATTATTTAAATTGGCATACCAATTATTTTTAAATTTAATTAAATATCTAAATATCTTACCATTTAATATAATTTAATTTATATAAATACATGACTTTTAATAGTTATGTAATAAATTTTAGAGATATTTTTGCAAGTTATAATTTTTTTATCTGTATATTTAACTTTTAATAATATTTTTTATTTATTAATATATTATTTCTATTATTTGAGTATCAATAATGCGTTAGGAATTTTTTATTGTATAAGTTATTTTGAAAAAAAATGATAAAATTTGATTTATAAA
>QBTX01002572.1:0-17888 GCA_003063285.2 Arachis monticola | reverse complement strand
GAGTTGAGGAGGCTTGATGTTGATTTTGGTAATTTTTTTATGAAATTAAAAGTGTTTCAAAGAAAGGGGATTGAAATTGGCATGTTTTGCGTTTGATTTTGAAAAGAGATTGGGAAATGGCTTGTTTTGAAATGGCACGTTGTGGTTTTGTGTTAAAACATGGTTTTTTGGGCATACTTTGACGGGCAATAACTTGGACTGCGGAATTTCCGGTTTTGTACCAAACTTTTTAAAAAGTGAAATTGGATTCGCGATGTCCATGCTGTTCGAAACGGGCGAAAAACGATTTAAAATGAGAAAGTTATGTCTGTCGGAAGATTGGGGGTTGAATCTGTGAATTCTGCAGCTTTTAACTTAGAAAATTTTTTAGCAATCGACCCTCCACGCGTAGGTGTAGCTTGGTGCGTACGCGTCGTTCTTCACAGAGGCACCATCCACGCGTACGCGCATAGCGCGTCGCGCGGCGTACCGATGCATCTGCAATGCCGCCCAGCCATTTTTTCCGAGAGTTGTGCTAGTGTCAGAATTGGTGCCAGTTTGTGCCTGGGGCGCAGTGCACCCACGGTACGACGGTGGCGGTTGACGCATTACAGCCGTTTGGCTAATTTTATCCCGCCTCCCGCGCGTATGACACTTGCCGTCGATAAGTTTTTGGCATTCCAGCGTGCGCGTGAGTGGCGCGTCACGCGTGGCCCATGTTTTCATCAGAACCGGGGACAATGATATAACGACTTTTTTGAGTTTAAAAAGCCAAACTTCATGCTTCTAAGCCTCCGACCTCACCCTTATGTATTAAACCATTAATGATGATCTAGCAATTGAGAAAAGGAGCTAGGGATGTGGGTAACTTGCGAGTGAAGCAAGGAAAAGATTAATGATCAATTGATGATCAAAATAATTATGAGTATATGGAGACATGACGGTGGAAGTACCGTGTTTGCCATGAGCTGAAGGCTATATTTATTGATAAATGGCTGAGTTCTTGAATGAACCTATAGCGGAGCTGGCTTGAAGTTATGCCTGGGTTATGGCTAAAGCGCATTATTGGTTGATGTGCTGAGTATAAAAGCATATATGATTATGAATGAATGTTTATAGATAATATGGTAGATGTTAAATGTGATGTAGTAACCCCGGGTAGTAGGGCAGTGGCGTTGTCAACTTGCTCCGGGTATGAGAAGGGAAGAGATGTTATGATGAATGAAGAGTTAAATTTATTGGTAGTTATTTGAATAAATAGTATTTTGTGGATACCCTGGGTAGTTAGCAGAGTGTGGTGTTCATCACCTTATGCTCAGGTTATGTTTGAGATTTGATACAATGATGTTGCTTTTAAACTGAGCGAATATCATGTTTTTGAGATCCTCGGGACAGTATCAGGGTTTGGTTCGTCCACTTGCTACAGGTCAGAGATTGTGCGCCTGGGTAGTGCGATGCAGTAGTGGTAGAATCCACTCGCTCCAGGTGAGACTGGTCTAGACACACTGCTTGGGTAGTGAGCCGCAGTAGTGATTATTTCACTGGCTTCTGGTTTGAGGGGCAGTAGCAAGGGGTTGTAGCTCAAACCTACTTGCTCTGCAGTGGTGTTTCTATCCAATGGTTGTGCTACCAGGACATGTGGGTTGGCGTATATAACCGAAAGATGATATCATCACCCACTAGGGCAAGCTTCATACTTTATGCAATGTTTGAAATTTGTTTGGTGGTTTTGGCCTATTTGTTTTGGATTTTCTATCACATCATATATTGCCATGTTACCGGCGTGACAATGTGCTACTTGTTCTAGAGCTTGTACCATCAGTGATTGTGTATTACTTGTTCCTGTATTGCTTGTGTTTGTCCAACTGAGAGATCCCTCAAGCTAGTGTGGTGGGATGTGAGGGTGTCTTGATGAGCATGAATTGATGATGGCGATTGCATCGATGATGATGATTATTGAATGAGATAATTGAACTCTCTGGGTAGACGCAGTAATGTGGTTTTCACTCTAGCCTCCAGGTGGGGATGATGTGATTGATATAGACTTGTTGAGATAGAACAACTGGTGACAGTTTTGCTTATGATTCTGAGTCTGATTGTGGAAGAGTCAGCGAGTTGGGAAAGCATGTGGAAACTGAATGAAATTTATAGGCACTCCCTTATCGAAGTTTGCTTAATTCATAGGATTAGCGAGAGACTCTAGGATGGATATGTGAGTGAAGAAGTTTAAGATGCTTAGAGTTTTATTGCAGTGCATTGTTAATTTGATTGACACTTTATCCGACATGGGAACCTAAGGGCCCGGTTTTCATTCACGTATATATCTCTTTTTTTTCAGATACAGGCCTCAGGTGCTCAGAAGTGAGTTTGTGGGTCGTCTGAGAAACGGCGGAATCTTAATATTTCCTCCGTCTTGTGTTTTGCTTAGAATCTTTTGTTTTTTTTTTGAAAAGAATTATATTATGTATTGAACTCTTTTGAGATTTACCTATAGAGGCTCTCATGTTTCCTTCGGGAGAGATTAGGATATACTGTTATCAACTACTTTCATATATGATCTAGCCGGCCTAAAACTTCGCTGGGTTGCAACTAGTGTCTATTTACTTATGTTATTATAATATCTATCTGTTATATTTTCTATGGTCTATGATCTCCTTATCGCCTTTCCGTAATCGCTTTCGGCTTCACGTTATTTATATCTTTTTGTTGTCGATAGTGAGTGCACGTTTTTCTTGTGCATTTTAAAAAAATAATATAAAAAATAGAAAAAAAATAAAAAAGAAAAAAAAGAATTAAAAAAAATAAAAACAAGAAAAATAAATTTCTACTTTTTCATAGGCTCTTCAATTAGATACTTTTTCTCCTTCGGAAATTTTCCTTACTTTTTAGTATATTTTTTTTTTTTTTTAATATCTATAGATATAAAGGAATGATTAATCAGAGAAAAGTAAAGAATTGAATATTAGGGTGTTTACATTTATGGGTTTCAAGAGCGGTTCGTCCTCGTTAGCCTGAGGGTGGACCGGCTATGCTTCAATGGCATACTCTGAGAGTCTGGTGGCTGTCTATTAGGAGGTATCTAACCGATACAGTCTAGCTTGATGAAGTCCATGAGGGTACCTTTGGTACTTTGAAGCACTATAACTTCGATATTGGAGTTGACTAATCACTTGATAATCAAATTTGTTTTGGTGTGTATAAGGAACCAGATGGGTGCCATGCTCGGTGGAATCGCTTGGTACATACTAATTATCGTTCAATTGATCCTTCATTAATTTCCAGATATCATCCGCCCATTTCATCTTGTTTGTTTTTGGGCCAAACACATACCATAATTATTAATTCCTACCTACGTATACATCTCAATTCCAAAGTTACCTCGATAGTTTGCTATTCTTCAATTTACGGGAGTCAATACATAACATAACGTCGTCAGTGTCTGAATATATTATTTCTAAGGCCTTTGTTAATAAAGGAAGGAAAAAGACTGTGATTTGCAACGTGGACCGGCATCAGAAAAGTACATAATCAACGATTCTATTGTTGATAACTCTTTCATGTTTTTAATCATATATTGGCAGCCTGTGAAACAAAAATACAACGTTATTATATAACTTAATCAACATGCAAATTAAAAAAAAAAAAAAAAAAAAAAAAAAAAAAAAATAATATAATGTTTATTTTGATTGTATGAATAATAATTAGGAGTATTAATTAAAATAATATATTATTTTAATTATCTTATATATTTTTTTTTTTTTTTTTTTTTTTTTTTTTTTTTTTATCTTAATAAATAATCTTAATAATTAATACTAAAAATCTTAAAAATAACACGGTCAAATCACGCCTTACTAATATCAACTACATGATAATTTGGGTGAGGCATACTATCTAATTGAGAGAAACCAAAATGTTAATTTTTTTCCTAAAAAAAAAAAAAAAAAAAAAAAAAAAAAAAAAAAAAAAAAATCAAAGAAAATAAAAATGCTTCACAGTAAAAAAAAAAGAGATTAGGGTACGATATTTCGTAGCGCTCCTATATGGCCAATGAGAGAGATAAAATGGTGTTTCGAAACTTCTACATAACTTGGTAGGTATTAAAAGTAAAAATGCACTTAAAATAAAATAAAAATGTTTTTTTTTTATTTAATAACAAAAATATTAAAATATATTATGTATATACTTTAATCGGAAAATAAATAAAGCTTATTAAAATAATCAAACTTTTACGTAGTCAGTTATTATAGTACGTGGTACGTTTTTTAATGAAGTAAAACTACCTAAATATTGGTACTACTTTTTGTATTACTATTATGTGTGAATATTGTTGTTTATATTCAAAGAATATTTTTTATTTTGTTTGCTTTAGTTGTTATATTAAGTTTGGTAAAATAACAAGAAATAATTACGTCGAATTTTTAACTCGTAATATATAACCTTATATTTAACAATGTATTTGGGTCACAGGGCGTTGGGGAATTCAATAATTTGAGTGACTAGAAGCATTAATTTAAAGATTATCAAATTATTAATTATTAAAAAAAAAAAAAAATTTTTAATTTTAGTAATATTTTTATTTTATTAAGTTAACTATTAATGAAATAATTAATAAAAACAAGTAATAAAATTTTTTTAAATAATAAATTATTTCTTAATTTTTTTTTTTTTTTTATTATATATTATTAAAACCAAGGGCTGAATGTAATTGGAAGACGTCATAGCTTGGCATCGCGGATAAATCTAGAATTTTCAATGAACAATTAATATAAAGATAAATAAATAAGAAAATGAAGGTAGGGAGGAGAAATGGGGTGCAAGGTAAAACATCAGCAATAAGAAGTGTGGAGGTGAGTCGTGTACCTCAACTTCACCCCTTCAATTTTTTTTTTTGGTTCCTCTTTCTTCGTTAGTTTCTTTGTGTGTGTTTATTTATCGACAGCTTTGCTGCTCTTCTCTTCCTTTCGTGCTGTTCTTTCAAACCTGTGCTCTTTAGTCAGGTCTTTTGCAATGCTCTCTGAACCCTTCTCTGTCGCTAATCGATACAGGCTGGAAGAAAGTGAAGGCAAGAAGAGATAACCACAACAATGAGGCAAAAATCATCACCTGCTTCGCATTTTCTGTTGCCTCACTCACACATCTTCATCTCCACCGTGGCAACCTTCTTTCAAAAGGTTACATCCACCTAAATTAGACATAATACTCATCATTCTAAAATATGATATTAAAAATAAAAAAAAATAAATGTCCTCTATAAGCCAATGACAAACGTCTCTGCCCTTGTAGCCTCAGCATAACTAACTCGCGTATCATACGGTGCTCGCCCGCAATTCTGATCTCTTCACTGTAATTCTCTCTCCGGCTGGGAAAGACATTCGTATAGCGTTCTCTCAGAATGGTGGCTCTTCATGGTTCAGGTTATGAACTTTCGTTTGTTTTCTCTGCTTTAGCTTTGCATCTCGCTTTGTAGCCACTGGTTGTATTTTTCTAGCTTCAACTGTATGTGAACGACTTGCTTTTCGTTTCTATTTTTTTTTTTTTTTTTTTTTTTTTTTTTTTTTTTTTTTTTTTTAGATTTATGTAATTGTGTGCTGAGATTTTTAACTGATGTATTATGATATTGTTTGATTCTAAATGTGTACTTGTAGATTTTTGTTTTATAGGATTATTTTGGATTGTACTTATTGTAGGAGATTTATATAGCTCACGTCTTAATTTTGTAATGTGTGTTCTTTGAAATGAAAAAAAAAAAAAAAAAAATTAGTGTAAGAATTTATAATTTGGTGGTGTCAAATACCGTCGACTTTTGGTATTAATGTGCTTTTTTGTAAATATAGTTTTTGGAATTTTTCATAAAATAACTTAAACAAAAAAAATTCATTTATTTATAACTATTTAAATTTTTTCATTAATTTTTTCAGTGGAACATATCGATATTTTGATCTAAACAGTTCTGCCTGCCGGTTTGTTTTCTTTTTCATTTTCCCCTCAGGTTTTCTTTAAGTTGTTCAATCAGTTTTGTTTTTCCTTTTACCTGTTGTGATTGTGCTCTTAATTATTTGCTTATTTTTTTTTTTTAATTATTATAACAATAACTAAAGAAACATTGAAGGGAAGAAAGAAAGCCATCGTTGTGAGTGTTCTTTAGACTGGTGACCGTTGTGAATATAGTGCTCCTTACATGAGTTAGAGTTCCCTAGCACGGATAAGGACCTGTGCCAGTCTTGCAAGACAGACATCTTATGAAGACGGCAGGATGCTTCGCAAGTTCCGAGCAGCAGTTCGCAAAGACTACTACTTCCAGATGTACTATGATGACTTGCCCATTTGGGGTTTCATTGGAAAAGTTGATAAGGAGGGAAAGGGATCAAGTGATAAAGTACTAGCTGTTACAAGCGCACAATTCACTTTTGACAAGTATATATTATAACAATGATCGCGTCATTGAGATCAATGTGCGAACGGATCCAAATGCACTTGTGGATGTCACGGAGGATAATGAGGTTGAGGTGGAGTTCTTGTATACTGTGAAGTGGAAGGAGACTAACACCCCCTTCGAGAAGCGGATGGATAAGTACTCACAATCTTCATCGCTACCCCATCATTTGGAAATCCACTGGTTCTCGATTATCAACTCATGTGTGACGGTCCTGCTGCTGACTGGTTTCCTTGCAACAATTTGATCGGGTCCTTAAGAAAGCTTGTCAAGAGTTGAAGCAATCTTTACACATCTTTTATGCGTGTTTTGTCATTTTGTCTAAGGTAACTTATAACTAAGTGTTAGTCCCTTGATATCATTTTCTGGAATAGGTATGCCCATTAATATGGAAGTGCTGAAAAGGGAAGAGACCTGTTGGAAATTATTCATGGGATAGTAGTTTATGATTTCCAAAAAATCGTCCTATTTGCTTGCTGCCCTTGGAATCTGGGTACCGACTCATTGTTCTCCGTGAGTTTCTTTTGGCCACCTTGAATGTATCTATTTAGAAGCTTCATTCAGGGAAGTTACATTTTAATTTTTCATATCAATAATTGGCATTACAGCATGAGCTATTTTGCAGTACGGTATTCATATTCATCTTGGCACTTGTTGGAGTCTTTTACCCATACAACCGAGGTGCTCTGTTTACCGCACTTGTTGTGCATTTATGCGCTCACTTCGGAATTGACTGGCTATACAGCAACATTTTACTGTCAATTAGAAGGATCAAACTGGGTATTTATCTGTGATTTTTCCTTCTATTTGATCCAGTCCACTGAATCCGGCATTATTTTTTTTTTTTTTGAATTTTGAATGATTGATTTGAATCATCAGCAAGGATTCTGATATTGTTATTGTTGAAGCCTTGCTTCTGTGGACCCTTGTTTTCTCACATTTTGCTTCCTGAACACTGTTGCAATTGTTTATCAGAGGTACTGCAAAGCCCATCAATCATTTGGTCCAAATTGTGTGTTTTTAAGTTTCTGATAGTGGACTTCTGTCACAATCTCTTTGCTTGTGTTGTGGGAATTGCTGGGTAAGATAGACGCAGGCTATGATATTTCAAGGCTTCCTGCCGTAAACAAGGTATCAGGAGATTACTCCAACCTTTGCTGAAGATTTCGCTGTGGCGACAAATTCCCAAGAATGGCAATAGGACACTACAGGGTTTTTGCCCTTCAGTGCAATATACATTGAACTATACATTATAATATTCGTGCAGTGTTTTGGGGTCACAGGAGTTTTACACCATCTCCGTAATACTGTTCATTGTCTCATCTTCTCTGTGTATGTTACTGATTCATTACTTAGGCATTAACGCTTAACTACAGCTATCGCAACGTGAAAAGCCCTAATTATAAAAGTCTAACATTTATATGTTCCTTCTTGTCCTAACATTGTTTCTTAATTAAAGAATGAATAATAATTAAAAAATAATAACTAAATAACGACTATTATAGAATATATATAATAACTATTAAAGGGGACATAATGAAATTGAAGAGGTATCTTTGTTTCACATAATTAAAGTTGCGTTGCTGTTAGCTTTGCTGTGAGGATCGAATGGATCGAACATTGACGAACGGTACTGGGATGAGCAATGAGAATATGAGTCAAAAAGCATGGTTGGAGGTATGAAATCAACTGGTCTCCCGCCCACGCCTTCTCTCCTTCTTTTCTCGTCTCTCATCAGCAAATCGCCTTCTCGAGATATCTTCTCCTTCTCTCTCTGTTTTCTCTATGGTCATTGGCTTGTTGCTATATATATTCTTGATAGCTCGTGAGTCGTGTTTACATAATGGGGTTGTGTGGCTGAATTTTTGGCATTATGCTGTCTCTATGGGTAGGATGTATTAAGTATTTGAATATAAATATAGGAATTGGAGGTATATGTGGTTTCATATCATCCCCTACTACCATCCATTTTTATTTTTTTAACATCTTAAAATTTGATTAACAGTTTTTTCCAAATGAAAGATGAGCTGTTTTTCGAGATATAGCATATAAAATTTGAAGCACATTATAGGAATATCACACGCGCTCATCGCACACATGATTTTCTACACAACAATGCAGAACTCCATAACCTTATCTGTACGTTTTACGAGTATGTACTATATATCATATATATGAAGGATAATATAGATTTCTTTCATCAAAGGATTGGAATTGATTTTCGATTTATAGATTAGCTAGATTTCCGGGAAAGCATTTCTTTTCTTGCATCTTGTTCATGAGCACAGCCAAGTGACTATGAAAGAACAGAGTTACTTTGTGTATATTAGGTTATCTCGGACCTTATGGATGATGTGTGATCTGTAGAGCGCCCGTTCCAAAACGGCGATTTGTTAGTAGAACTAATTGTAATCGTAATGTTTCTTTGATCATGGGTTATAATGAATCTACAACGATAGAGCATGCATAGTGATCATTATGATGACATTTAGTTTAGAAGATGACACTAAGATGAGCATGAGGTTATGTTGGTAGTTCAACTTCGGTAACTATTTTTTGCTTTCTAGAAATTTTATATCACCTGCCCAAGGTCTACTATTGACCGAGTTGGTATAGTGTCTCCAATTTGAGATGGCTGCTCTCTGTGTGACCGACTTCTCAAAAGGATTACTTAACTGTTTAGAAGCAACTATTTATTGTTATCTTTGGTTTTCCGTAATAGACGAAGATTATTCCTTCCTGTGGTGCGATTCAACTGGGCGTTAATTCTATATCGCTCTGTTGATATGATCATCACACACACAACGCACGGAGCGACATCGCTCGCTCGGTTTTCAAGATTGTGGATCTTGGGCAGACGTTCATGGTTTTCTTTGGAATAGCATAGGCATGCATAATGCTATGAGTTTCTTCTTGATGTAATGAGATAGGATAGATATACACGCTGCGGAATTTTAGCGCACCTCGTTTTACGCTCCAGACTATTCACAATGATAATGTATAAGATGTGTAGTGCGGTAAGGTAACGAATAGTTCATGTCGCTGAACACAAATTGGGTGATCAAGAGCGCAGTTGCTAAAAGGTCTATAATAGGGAAGAGATGTAGATGTCTTCATTTCAGTGAGGCATTTTCGCATGTAGAAAATTATAGTAATTTTGGTGTTCCTTTTCTGATCGTAAAGAAGGGACGAGACGCATGGCAGGTTGGTGGATTCTGTATTGGTTCGGGGTTGTTTCTAGCTTCCAGGGAAACTTGTTAGATCACCACAGACCACAGAGGTGAGATAGTTGTGGTACGCAACACAGCGCATCACTGTACCTAATCCAAGGTGATCAGAACATAGTTTTTATTAATCCGGGAAAACCAGCATTGTCACGATACGCTTCATTTCGCTATTTTCTTGAACGTTACTTTGTCTATTTCATGATCTCTCAAGTTTTTTTATGCGATAACAGAGTCTCAGGTTATAGGAATAAATTTTGATTTATTTGATTTGATCGAATTACTGTTATACTACATAGTGAACAATCTTTTGTATTTAAACTATTCAACAGGCGCACACAGTTAACATAACGTACTACATGCCGTGTCACCCGTGAAGGTATACTGCTGTCAAGGATCAGTTGGTTAAGTATAAGCTGTTGCCAAACCGGCGGAATTTAGGATCAACAACTTTGTACTGGAGATAATTATAAGTATCCTCAATTGTCAGAATATACGTAAAGATGGTGAAATCTTTGTCAGTTGAAACGGTCTTATATTGAGCCCGATTGGGTTAGCGGGTGATGTTATATTGGAGAATTACAGTTAATAAGGGATGATGCTATAGAAGAACCCAGAGACAATGCTCACTACAAAAAAAAAAAAATTAAGTTAATTTTAAATAAGTGGGATTTTAGATATTCTAAAACATAAATTAAGAAGAAAAAAAAAAAAAAAAAAAAAAATTAGGATTACTGGGTACCGTAAACCCCTGCTATTGATAATCATCGGCATAAAACCGGTGCGGTTGGTGATTGCCGCACTACTTGCTGGTGCGCTGTGCCGGCCAGCCTGCAGGTGGAAATCTCATCCGGGAGGGTGAGTGGCAGGCTGTTCAGTAATCTTGAGGTGAAGAGTGTCAGTCTTGGGGTGAGGCCCTCTTGTCATGAGTTGGGCGCCGTTGCGAACGAGTGGGAGGGTGCGCTGGGACAGCTCGCGTTGTCCTCATGAGGCCAGGTCGATTTACGTCGGGTTGCATTGCCTTAATACAAAGATGATCGGGACTGCAAGATTTCCTTGCCCGTGGCAACGGATTTCATGTACGCACAAAATCAATGATCCTCTCTATTACTGTATGAATTTGATGTTGCTAGTGATTCGCCACTACTTTCTGGCAAAACACCTATGTTGTTGTTGACTTGTGTTTGTTTGATGGTTGTCACAGTTGGTCGTTGCCATTGAGAGCAGTCGCTTATTGCAAGCAGTCCATAGACAAAGTGTGCTAGGCTAAAGCCAGGCTTGGGTGTAGTTCTTTTTTTTTTTTTTTTTTTCTTTGGGACTTTGAGAATGTTTTTTTTGGATCTTTTTTCAGGGTAAATGAATGAGCTGAGGGGATGCTTGTTTTCCCAGTTTCCAGTATTGGGGATTTGTTATATCCCATGTCCACGTGTGGTGTTTGGAAGCCAATAGAATTGACAACTGTAGAAAAGTGCTCGTGATGATATTTATGAATTTAAAAAAGTTAATGGCGTCAAGTTCGGTCGGTATCTTAGCGGACTGCTAGCAACCCTTTGGGTGTGATGGTGGATTCCTTCTTCTACCACTAATTGAGCTTTCACATAATAATATAATAAATGCACTATAAAGGGGTATTTCGCTTTGGTAAACGTTGATTGGAATATTGTTTCGGAGCGTCAAATTTTTTTTGTTGGGTGCAATAGTGGTTGGGGTGTAGTTAATCGCATTGACACTAAGCGGGTGGAATGTGATTACAATGATGTGAGTGAAACTACCTATACACTTGACCGATTAGAGAGAGAGATAAAGATCTAACCATATAAATGTTGCAGATGAATCTTGACTTAGTTTCTAATCTGACTTGGAGATTCCTATGGGACAACAAGTATACAATAAAAAGCGTATTCAGCTTTTAAGTATCGGTGAAGTACATACTAAAGCGAAACTAAAGAAGTGGGCAGTGGATGATTCCCCATGTATTATAAGATTAGCTTGGCATATTGTCTTATTTTGTTTTATTAATTTGTCTTGTATTAACCTAGGATTGAAGGGTAGAAGTTATAATTTACTATTAGTTGTCTAATTATTAAGTGAGTCGGTTAGTAATGATCTGTGGACTACCGTTCAGCTAGATTGCTAGGCCCCGATAATGAAAATTAACAAATCACAAAAAATAGGACACCCATAATTAATTGTCGTGATCTATGTGGGATATAGGGAATACCACGAAAAATCTGATATCATTTGCCTGAAGTGAGGTGGATTTTGCGTGTGTTTTCACGCTCGGCAACACCAGACGAAGATTTGAAACGGTATTATTTCTGTAATATGATTCAAAAGCTACCGCAATATAATCAGATTGTATGCCATATTGTGATTTAAGCTTATTACGACATATTGAACGTTATATTGCACAACTGTTTTATTGTATCGTGCAATTACTTTTCTCTTGAAATCGCTAAAAGTTTACTGCAAGGAGATAAGTTTGCTTTTAATATGATCACTACAACCATGTTGGTGGTCGCGAATTGGCATCGTTCGTCTAGGAGTTTAAATTCAGAAGAATCCCATAAATTTTTGAAATCAGACAAGAAAAATACAGATAAAAATAAATTAAAAAAAAAAAACTAAAAGAAAATGAATGACGTTCCAAATTATTTAACTTATGACTTATTTACATTTTTAAACAGAGATGCTAGATTTATGTTAGGTAAGTTTTTTACGGCACGCGCCATGGCATTACTAAGATTTCGAAAAATAACCCGTTTGAGGAAAGCAAATGTCGATTGCAAATTTTAAGTATTTTAAAACATTGCAGGATCACCTTTCTTTCTGCTAATTCTTCTTCGCACATGGTGTTTGTGCGGGACGAATCGGGCAAATAGGCTACTGCTGTAGAGATGGATAGCTGTGTCATTCGTTTAAAACCTGACAAGGCGAATACGCGTATGTTACATGTAATAAAACAGGTAAAAAGCGTGATAACAGTGGGTCTGCTGGGTAATATTTTATTCCTTGAGTAAAACATATAGTCTGAAGGAGAGGTCACAGTGATTTACCTTAAACTTTTGTGAAAAACACCACGGCTAGATCATAGAATATATCATATTATCTATTGCTAATGCACAGAGATATACGATATGTACGGTAGTATTTTATAACGGCAAAAAGTAAAACAGGTAAATTCAGCCACATACGTTTAAGATTATGGAGTCTGACATAGTTTTCTGATAATATTCATATACCAATAATTATTTTTGTGATTATTCTCTAACTAGGATTTGTGGCATATCTCGAATAAATTAAATGGCATCATTTTGAAAGAGTAGTTGGTTATAATCGCGTGTTCACAGCAAGAAGCGACCTTTGGATTTGAATAACTTTACACAAACAGAAATACAAGATGTGTTTTCAAGTGCTTTTATAGATTAAAAGTAAGCCGGATTCTAAGATTCTTCTGGCTTCAGGTTGTTTATCCCTAATCATTTGGTTCTAAAATGAAGCTTTGATATATTTGGATGTTGGATGAATTGGTTGATTAATAAGAGGTAACCATGATGGCAATATATTGCTGACAATGATTTGAGATTATTAGAATTAGGTGTGATTGATCGAGAGACGATAAAAGTTAAGGAACGAGCTGTTTGTCGGCCGTTGAACGAATGACCGAGATCCTCAGATATAGAGAAATCAGAGTGCGGCAATGGAAGCGCGCATAGTAAAAGGACATTGGAACTGTTATGCGTTGGATATAAAAGCAGACTACGCTCACGTACTCGCAGTGATGGATAGAATTTTTGAGGGGCGATGAAAATTTGTTAGTGTGGTTTCTGTTATTATTCATTTTTTAAAAAAAAAAAAATAAATAATGAGTTAATAAATTAAATAAAATTAACATCACTAAAGACAATTGAATTTGATAATTTAGAATAGTAGTGTTGGATTCAGTGGGACATTTTTTTCCCGGTCGGCAAAAACATAGTTTTCTGTGTAAAAGTGCGCAGTGGAATTTTGATCGGCAGTACTGGTTGAGATTTGTCTGGTACTACAGTTGAGTGGATTGATTATGAGTAATTAAGATTAGAGGGATGAGGTTATATGTAGGTGGGAGGTAGAATTTTAAAGGTGCGATTTGAGCGCTAATCTAAGGGTTTGGGCCCAGACAATTGGGACCACGGACAAAAATTAGTGACCGGCCTAAGTGGGCCACAAGACCAAACATTATATAAATAGTTAGTGTATTGTGGATTGGAGAATTTACTCATTTCGTATAACCCTAAAAGGAAAGGGTTGGGGGTGGCTGGAATTGGTGGGAAGAGAGAGATGAGAGGAAAACTTGATGCGCATAATAGGTTATGCCACGATTATATGGATAATTGCAATAGAACAGCGGTACCAATCATTGATAATCGGGGGCAATTCCTTCCGGCTAGTGCACCGGTTATCGTCAAGTAAACTCACATAGAGTGAGGTCGAATACCACAAGGATTGGTTGAATGACCAATTCGGATTAGAAGTGTGTCTAGTTGAGCGGACTCAAGATTAGATGAGATTGCGGAATGTAAAAATTGGCGGGAAACGTAAATGGCAAGAAATTGAAATGGGGAATCTTAAATGCATGAATAAAGAGCAGAAGAAAGCTAAATTGCTGATTAAAGGGAATGGAGTGTGTATGAATTGATTGCAGAATGTAAAGAGAAGTGATAGATCAAAAATGGGGAATTCATTGGGTTTTAGAAGATATTGAGATCTCCGAATAAACATGTTTATTTTCTATCCTCTCTTCTCAAAATGCTTCATTGAATTTTTTGCTTGGCAATTTATATGAAGTGGATCCCACTTCCTTGGTCACCAATTCTCCTCTAAAAAGAATCAATTCCCATCCTTGTTTAAAAATGTTCATAAAAGTAGATGATGGCCTCGATTCATGATTATACCCACATAATAGCAGTGTTTCATTGAACCAAATTTGGTAGGTTACATGTCACATAATCATTAACAATGAGGATAAAAGACTAAACGAAATCCCATCCATTCATGTGGAGAAAGCTTCTCTGCATGAATCCTTCCATATCTTTCCGCCCAGGTTTTCGAGGATTCCCAATTTTGGGTAGTTTTTCTGTTCCCAAGAAACAACCCAATGGAATTAGATCGAGAAAGGTCTACAAATTCAAGAGAAAAGATTGAAGAGGAAGAAATATTATGAGTATTTCATTCAATAGAACAGGGCTTCCTAACCCAATGACAGGGATTTAGTGAGTCATAGCTCTGAATTCAATTACAAACTAAAGCAATGATCCAAGTTCTCTGTGTGTAAAATAATAGCTTTTTGTTGCTGCTTTAATCTCTTTTTTCTCACTTTGTGTTTCATTCACCTCGCATTTATCTTTTTGTTCGATTTCTCACCCACCTTCAACCCTGAGGGGCTGGATTCTCCTCAAGGCTTCAGATGACGCACATTTACAACGCAAAAGTGCTGTATGTATTACAATGCAGCAAACTTAACTTCACTATCAGAGTTAGACTAGTTAAGTGCAGCTGGCTTTGAGTAATGTAAAGATAGTGAAGCTTGATCCGTATCTCAAATGCAAGGAAGACTAAGCTTTATAAATAGGCTCCCTAATCAAAATGAAAATGAAATTCAAGCAAAGTTACTCTAATGAACTAACTATTCTAGATGATTCTTGTGGGCCTTGATTGGTGTTGTTGATATGGGCCTTGGCTTGCTTGAAGGGTTAGGTGACATAATTTGATTTAATCCGAAAAGATAATGATCATTAAGTACTACACTCAACGTGACCCTTATCTTGTGGTGTCACTTTGTTTCTGTTGTCAACTTGCCAATTAGATTGCGCAATATAGATATTACTTGTGGAGCTATGATGTCAGCTTTTACGCAACTGGAAAGCATCTCATTTGGAGTTCTACAACGCGAGTTATACTCCATGGGGTGAGGAGGTCAGCTGGCCTGATTGCATTTGGTACTTTATTGAAGTAGTCGTGAGATCGTATGCGACGGTCTTCTAATTGCCTTAGTGGTGGGGTGTTTATCTACTCCCTCTAATTTTTAGGGTATCTTTTGTGCTGTCTCCTAAAATGCTGCATATATCTTGAAGTCTAGATGTTTCTTTCCAATGCCATCTTGCATCACCTCATTTTGGAGTTTTGTAGCTTCAAGTTATTTATGTTTGAAGAAGGCAATGGTCACTGTTCCTATAAACGTTTAGACCTTGGAGCTTAAAAAAGAACGTCTGCGCCTCCTGGGGCAATAGCTTCGAGCACGTCGTTAAGCTTAGTTTATAGGTTAAGGCTGAAGCTTAAAGTGGAAAATGAAGAAGGCAAAACCCTGGAGGTGTGGAAATTGGTCGACACTGTTTAAGCTCAGTTTAGGTTAACCTGAAGTTAAACGTGGAATGGAGGAAAGCCATCCGGTTTCTCAATTCTGGGTTTATATCCAGTTTAAGGTTAGATGTCTGGAAGTTAAACGCCACTTTTAGCTTGTGTCAGTGATGATTTGGTGTGCGTTTGAAGGCTCGTAGTTTAAGCTTCAACTGGAGCTTAAACTCCACATGTGATGTTCAAGCTTCCTTTATTGAATTTGTGCTTTCTTGTAGCTCTTTCTTCCCTGACACTATCCAAGACAGACTGCATCAAAGTCTCTAAATTATGAGAATTCTTCATTCATAGCATTTCAGTGGATATAACTAACTCTGAATATTTGCTCAAAACTTCATGGTTAGGATGGAATTTAATGGACAGCATGACTATTTGGGCCAAATGATTACTTAAGGCTAAGAAAATGTCATAACAACTAAAAATAAGAAAATTTTTTTTTTTTTTTTAAATTATTTTGGTATACAACACCAAACTTAATTCTTGCTTTGTCCCAGCAAGTTCTGCTTTTGAGAAGAAAAGAATGCAACAGAAAGTAATATTGCATTAGCCATATCAGTAAGTAATTAACATTGATTAATGGGGTGTTCATGGAGAAAGTTGTTGCAGCATCACTTTATTGTTTCTTAGGTAAGAATGTCACTTTTTATGTTTCCACTAAAACATTGCTTAATGGCTCTTGTTTATTCACAATTTTTTTTTTTGTTTTTTTTTCTTTGTTTTTCTTTTCCTTTGAGATATTTGCTCCTTGTTGCTCAGTGTCATGTGTTGCAGCTTTGGCATTTTTGTTTTCTTATCAGTGCACTACACATATCCACTCCAGGCATTTAGTTCACATTTTTCTTGAGACATTGGTGCCCAGCATCTCTTTGTGTGACTAAATGTTTTTTATTTAAAAAAAAAAAAAAAAAATGGATTTTTGGTTGATAATCTCAGGTTAGTTAACCCAAGTGGTACCAAGTGTTGAACACTCCTCTGAACCTATTCATATCCAGCATATCCTAGTACATAAACACTACAGGCATTTGTCTCAGAAGTTCAAACCATTTGTGCCTAGCTTATTTTCTCCATTTTTTGCTTTTTTGGTTGCCCTTTTTCAGTGGCTTTTTTCTTTTCTTCTTCTTTTTTTTCATGGCCAAAGCTTTATCATCATCAAGATCCATAGAAGCATCATTTTCACTAAAGTGGACCGTTCCTAACTTTATTTCTTAGTGAGCTGACTATTCAATCAAACATGCATACCACAATTTATCTTATTTGATTTCTTACCAACTGGAATTGAGTTTACTTTTGATTCAAACATTTTTCTATTTTGTTTTTTGAACGAAAACAGGTGAATGCATAGCATTTAAGCAAGTGAATTTTATTCCAGAACTTAGACTATCACTTATTTGGAAATTAAACAGACAAACAAAAACTGCAATGGCTCAAACTTAAAGCAGGGGTGCATGAAAACTTCCAATATCAGCAATTCAAGATACAAGCAATTAGTGACAATACACCTTTTAGCATTTTTGTTGTTTCATCATCATTCCTAGCCTTGGGGTTCTCTTTGATGATGATGTATATTTCTTCATTGAGATTGATTGTTTTCCTGCAAAGCTATTAGAAGTTTGCTTGTCCCCAAGCTTTGAGAATTGGTTAGGCATGCATGTATTTTGTAGGCTCTGAACTTTAGAATGGTGTTGTGAACACCAAACTTGTTCCTTGCCATATGCAGCAATTTGGATCATATGCAAACCACTGTGTTTTATTAGAAAATACTATGACTAGAAATTAACTATTGTTTAAGTAGTTTCCTGATTGTTTGGAGAAAGTGGCTAATCATGCTGAGGGTTGAAATGTGCTTTTAATGAAGTTTT
>QBTX01002571.1:0-17894 GCA_003063285.2 Arachis monticola | reverse complement strand
TTTACTTTACTTGTCATTTAAATTACTTGCTTCTCATCTTCTAAACCCCGATTACAACCTTTATAGCCAATAATAAGAACATACTTCCCCGTAGTTCCTTGAGAAGACAACCCGAGGTTTGAACACTCGGTTAACAATTTTTAAAGGGGTTTATTACTTGTGACAACCAAAACGTTTGTATGAAAGGACTTTTGAAGGTTTAGAAACTATACTTACAACGAGGATTTATCTGCGAATTTCTAAACCACACAAAAGTTTCTCTCATCACTGGCCATTTGGCCATGTCTAATTCTTTTGGACCGAAGTTTTAGACTAACATTGCATGAATCCTGGAATCCTTATTAAAAATTTTGAATTTTTTTATTTTCTTTTCCCAAAATAATTTCAAAAAAAGATAAAAAAATTTAATAAATTCATAAAACCAAAAATTTTGTGTTTCTTGTTTGAGTCTTGTGTCAAATTTTAAGTTTGGTGTCAATTGCATGTTTTAATTTTCCTTAGATTTTTGAAAATATATGCATTGTGCTCTTCTTTGATCTTTAAGTTGTTCTTGATGATTTTCTTTGTTTAATCTTGTGATTTTCTTGTTTTGTGTTTCTTGTTGTTTTTCATATGCATTTTTGAATTATTAGAGTCTAAACATTAAAAATTTTTAAGTTTGGTGTCTTGCATGTGTTTCTTTTCTTAAAAATTTTCAAAAATATGTTCTTGATGTTCATCATGATATTTAAAGTGTTCTTGGTGTTCATCTTGACATTCAAAGTGTTCTTACATGCATTATTTGTTTTTATCTTAGTTTCTTATGTTTTGTGTCATTGAGTTATTTTTTTCTCTCTTCATTAATTCAAAAAAAATAAAAAATAATATCTTTCCCTTATTTTACTCATAATAATCGAAATTTTGAATTGATTTGGTCAAAAAAATTTTAAAAAATTTAGTAGTTTCTTGTTAGTCAAGTCAAAATTTCAATTTAAAAATTTTATCTTTTCAAATCTTTTTCAAAATCAAATCGTTTTCATTTTTCTTCTTCACATTTTCGAAAACTTTGTTAGCATCTAATGTTTTGATTCAAAAAAATTTCAAGTTTGTTACTTTCCTATTAAGAAAGGTTCAATCTTTAAATTCTAGAATCATATATTGTAGTTTCTTGTTAGTCAAGTCATCAACTTTAATTTTCAAAATCAAATATTTTTAATTTCCTTTTCAAATCTTTTTTAAAATATATTTCAATCATATCTTTTTCAAAACTTAATTTCAAAATCTTTTTCTAACTTCTTATCTTTTCAAAATTTATTTTCAAATCTTTTTTCAATTAACCACTTGACTTATTTGTTTTGATTTTAAAAAGTTTACTATTTCTTATCATTTTCAAAATCACCTAACTACTTTTCTCTCTCTCTAATTTTCAAAAATCACTAACCACTTTTTCAAATTTCTTTTTAATTAACTAATTGTTTTAAATTTAATTTTATTTTATTTCTTTTTCGAATACTAACCAATAATTAAAATAAAAACAAGAATATTTTTCTTTTATTTTAATTAATATTCGAATACACACTCTCTCTCATCTCCTTCTATTTATTTTATTTATCTACTAACACTTCTCTTCTTAAAAATTCGAACCCTCTTCCTCTCTCTGTGTTCAAATTCTTCTTCTTCTCCCTTCTTTATTCTAATCTTCTACTCTTCTACTCACATAAAGGAATCTCTATACTGTGACATAGAGGATTCCTCTTCTTTTCTGTTCTCTTCTTTTTCATATGAGCAGGAACAAGGATAAGAACATTCTTGTTGAAGCTGATCCTGAACCTGAAAGACTCTTAAGAGGAAACTCTCTCAGAGAAGCTGATCCAGGCCAGAAATCTGCTCAGGAACTGAGGCATGTCCTTACATGAAAAGCTTTCTCGGGGAAAAAAAGTGAAGTCAGTAGAACATGGTCAGTGAGCCGAAGCTGAGCATTCTCTTGAGAACCTTGTTCCCATGGCACTAACTCAACAGAGACAAATGGTGGAGATGCTCTCACTCGCAGTCGCAGCTTGGAGTGAGTTCGTCGTTCCGTCGCAAACCACTTGTGACCCACGAGCTCTATCAACGGTGCTTCCTTGCTGTGCGATCTTTTAATCCTCGTTCATCACCGACCTCTGTCTGCGTGTTCGGAATAATCCGATAGCTCCGCTGTGCTTTCAACTTCGGTTGTTCATGAAGGTGCGTCAGTGCATGTCCTTTCATCGCGTATGTACCGACAAAACGAATCGAATTACGCTTACTTCTGGAGTCCTATAGTACTGCAGCTTAAGGATATAGTTGTCTTGCCAGGGTACATGATGCGGAGTGCGAACGATTTCGCTGCGATGCGTTGAGATCCTGGAACTTGGGAAGATAATTCGCGTCGAATCTATTTTCCAGCGTTGCAGCAATCTTGTCTCCGCATCAGTATCTCAGCTGACGAATTTATTGTTAAATCTGTTGCTAAGTGTTAAGGAGCCAGAGATGGGGTGTTGTTTTGATTGTTGTTAATCCCTTGATTGTAGTGTTAGTTTACGAGCGTATGGGATGGGTTGTGTTTTAATAATTATTATGTTAGGGTATTGATTTTGAGCTGCTGTTAACATTCTCTGGGTTCTCAATCATTGGCTCCATCTGAGTCTCATTAAGTACTAGTTGCTATTTTGTATCCCCTATTTAACATGTGTATAGGTTTTAGAAGAGCAACGTGGCAAACAGCCGAGAAATGATAAGGAGTATGGTTTGCGTTATTTTCGGAGCAACCTAAAAGAAACCAAGGACGGGATTCTATGAATTACTCGTCCTGGGCAAAGATTGGTCGAATACGTATATCTCTTTCGGCCAAAGCAGTATGCGTTAGGTTCCTACCTTCAATATAAGTTATGAGCAAATACTTCAGGGACAGAAAATGTTGATAAATATTGAGAAATGGACCAAGCTTCCAACCTCTAGATCTAGCTCTTACCTGTTAGTTCTAGCATGTAAAAAGCAAGTTGTGGTGTTTTGCTGATGGTAATAACAGGAGTATTTTCTTTCTATCTATCTATCTTATGAAGACTTCTTACATTATTGATATGTGGGTACAACACATTAAGCAATGACTGAGATTATACGAAGCATGATCGGTTGATCAGAAGGTGCCCTACTGACATGTACTTTTTCATGTAATTGTGGTAAGCTTTTATATATATGAACTGGTTGTCTATGATGGTCTGTCAATCGAATTGATCCTAAGATGTCGATTTGGTGTCGTAACTCTAATCTGCTGGTATGTGATCTCTTCTATCTAGAAGAATAGCCTATTAGATTTACACTAGTACAGAAGAGACCGATGGAACTCATTTGATTGAATAGTTTCGCACAACACCAATAATGCCAGGTTCAATGTACTGTACTTCTGACTATTAAGCGTACACTACTCCATGTCATGAATTAAGGCGGGAGTGACTCAGACAGCTAGAACAGTGGAGTAATCTTTTATATTTGTATTTGGATACACCTGACATGCGCATATTAGCCTCACGAAATACAATCATTGACGCTCAGCCAATGCGATCAATTTATGTTCCAACGTTTCTCATAGAATACTAATGCTGACTGAGAAAGATGCAAAGGGTATGCTATACCTTTATTCGATGGCAGATGTCAAGTTGCCATACACAATATAAATCTTAACCTCACCTTAAAGAACGGTTCCTCTGCGCAAGCGGGAAATGAAGGGGAAAGGGGTTTGACCTCGAGAAAAGTCCTAATTATTAATAAGTTCCTGCTAAATAAAATGGATAAAGATAAGAAATGTCGTAGCTTGAATGAATTTAAGTGATTTACGGGATGGGAGATCGCTGGCATTATTATGTGTACCGGAACGTATTAAATAACTCTTCATGAAGATATCGTAATTTCGCTATAATAATTTTGTAATTATCTCTTAATGTTTTTTGTATGAACTCTTTTTTCGTGGTGTTGGGTTCAGAAGGTAGTCGACAGTAGCCAAAGTTATAACACCCTAAGAAGGAGAAACAACGGTTGTAATTTGTGTTAGATATGTGGTGTGCGTGAAAGAAGTCAAAAAATAGAAAAGGGGGTGGTGGGGCGGCATGTGTAATAGCATGACGCTTTCCTTTTTACTCGAGTCTGTGCGGTCTGTGGTGGTGGGAGGGGTTGTTAGAATTACCAAATCAAACCCCTGACCAAGACAACAGAACGAGTTGATTCTGAAGAGCGGCCTCTCTGAGCTTGAGGGCTAAACACGAACATCGATTGTGTCTCTATATCATTAAAGCAAATTTAAAAACTACACAATTTTTATTGTCCTTAAACACAATGGGTGCGGTCTGCTACAGTATCACTACTGTGTATAGTACGTGGAAAATGTAGCAGTTATGGCTGATTTTAACTGAGCAGTCCGCTATCAATAGAAAACAAATATTCATACTAATATTATTTCTAACAAAAATTATAATAAAGATCAAAAGATTGTTCCTCATGGCCATGCATTTTGTGCCATAAACATACATGCTTTATTGACATCAGAAGGTAATATGTTGCTGTTGAGATGACACATGATTAAGATGACGAAATGTTGAGTGATCGTGAGTGACACGCAAGGGTGGGAGCGAATTGGGTTTGTGCGAATCATTTTGGAGAAATTTTGGCTTACTATTTAGGTTACAAGGATTCACTATCAGGATGCATATAACTATTAATGAAACTTTGTAGACTGTTTCTTTGAGCAGCAAGAAATAATTTTGGAGTTCAACAGTTTTTCTTCATTATATTATTAAATTGAACGTTGTTAGGTCAATGGAGTTAAACGACAAATTTTATCTGGCTATGAAATTAAAGGCGCTAAATTACTCCACTAGAACTTCTGATATATTCTCTTACTCTTTCAGTCTACCTTTTTTATTTATCTCAGTCTTGTTCATTAATACTAGTATCATTATATTAAATTTGTAGTTATAACCAATATTTTTATTAATATTTTTTTTTTTTTTTTTTTTAATTTTTTGGTTTATTTAAGAAAAACTTCCTCAATTTTGGCCTATGTCAAATCTTATCTTTTCCCACGTATCATTATATTTCCAACTAGCACATATAGGGAATTGCGGGAAGAAAATAAGCAGGACTGGCTCAGAAAGAGGAATCTTCGTGCGATTGTAATTGCTGATATTTAAGGAGAAATGAAAGAAAGCGTGTAGAGCTTGATGACGTACAGTGGGTCACTTGTTATGGGGACCTCCACACTACAATACTATTTTTACTTATCTAATAATCAGTAGTAATATGGTATGTAGGGTTAAAAATAGAGAAGCACATCTTTCATACGCCTCAAATATATTCTCTAGGTTTTTTTTTTGGTTCCTGTTTGACAGGGTTAGGTACTTGAGTACTAATCAGAGTCTGTTTAGGATGTGGGAATGACTGGCTTTTAAGTGTGGGAAAAAATTATGCTCTAGTTACGTTATTAAATATTTATTAGTCTCCAGAGTCAGGGCCAATCATATATGTGTGCAGAGAAGGCTTCTCATGTTCAACCGCAATATTGATTAGATGGTTGTTTATAATTCCTAGAGACATGCATGACAACATTGTGATAGGTTTAGATTACTCAATGTTATATTTAGTATAAAATACATCTTAAAAAAAAATATTTTTTGTTATTATAGTTTTTATTTCTACATTCAATTTTGATATTTATTATAATTTTATTTTTAAATTAAGCTAAAATTATTACAATTACATTTTATTTGGTTCTATCTTATGAGTTTCAGACACTTGAATGGTGTTGACGGATCCGTATTATTCATGTCACCTGGTTTAATCGTCTCGTGCGTTTGCTTGATGGTGATCGTCCTTGTGGTAAAATAAATAAATATTTGAAAAAAAAAAAAAAAATTTAAAATTAAAATGTTAATATTTTCTTCTATGAAAAAAAAAAAAAAAAGATATAATTTTATTATAGCATATGAAATGATCAATAATATTTAGTTATTTTTATTCTATTCTAACGATTTTTACTTTATATTTTATTCAGAGTACAACTATTTATTTGGTAAATTTAATAATTATTAATTTCTCTTATAGATCTTATATATATTTTTCTACATTTAATGTTGCATAAACATCTATATGATGATATTAGTAATACATGTAAAAATAAGTCGAGTTTATAATTATATTAAATTAAGATCTTCAACAGATATAATAATAATTATTTTGATAGAGAGTCATTAATATCGCAGTATGTATTGCTACATTTTACAGCGAATTTTTAATGGTACAAAGTAAGTCTTGGTGTGGATGTGTGTTTAGGTGTTTTTTTGGGATGAACGGCAGTCGCGAGTTTTCGTAACGTCCACATATCTCATAAAGTGCATATTAGAAAAGATATTTCACTTTCTCGAAGCCCGGTTTCTCGCCTGTGTCTGGACCGTTTCGAACCCTACCTTAACATTTCACACAAGATAATTTTCATTCCCAAGTCGTACCTTCAGGTCGGCACAGCTCACGAGCTTATGACAGTTCGCACCTGATTGTATTATCGAATTTTGACGGTAGTCCGAATCTCTTGTACGGATATTTATCCAACTCGAGGAATCAGATTTCGATTTATTTACATTGATTCATGCGATTTATACCTCACATCTGAACCTAGTTCAAGCCTACCGTATATAGTGTCTCTCCATCCACTTAATTTACATATTAATAATTTAGAAAGAACAGTTATGTTCTACTTATGTTGCTGGACTACTTAGTCTATATTGGATGTTCATTAGACAATCACCATGATAATACCTGCATTTTCATACTGACCTCACCTCCTATGGTATGGTTTCCGACAAAATAAAAATTGACTTCTTTTGATTTAGTAATAAACCGACTATAAGTTGACGTTATGAGGTTAGAAAGTGGTTAAAATTGTGACTTACTGGACATTTTTTTTTCAAAAAGAAAAAAGATATAAGAACATTTAGGGTGTGTTTCGAAAATAGGTCGAGTGTACGATTTTTTTTAGAAGATTCTTATGCCTAATATATAAGGTTAATATCGTTGTATAGTAGTTTAATAGGTCATAAATCAAAATCTACTTGTATCGTTCTAATATTTTTGGCACATAAATCGTCTTTTATATTGATATAAAATTTACCAAAAAAAAAAAAAAAAAAAAAAATGTAAACAAAAAAGAAGAATCAAAAAGCGATCATATATCTGCGTTCTTGTGTAAGAAAGAGATGACATAGAAAAAGAGTGAAGATAAAGCAAGTATATGCTCCACCAAATCGTAATCGGTGCTCAGGCATTTGTTTGTCTTTGTTATGTGTGATGATTTTCGTCTCTAAAATTAAAAGAAGATTTTGAAATTAATTATCACACTAAAAAAATTAAAAAAAAAAAAAAAGTTTGGCAAAAAAGGCCATTTACAGTCTCGAACTATCATCGTTATAGTTTTACAGATACATATCCTCTCAAGCACTCTGAGTCTATGTTAAATAATTTATGTGCTTCGTATCTTTCTGCAGTCGAATAGCCCAAATATTTAATTTGAAATTACTCTATTCATCTCTCACAGATACAATATAGGTTTGTGGCTTTACTTCTAATTAGCTTCCTGTTTTTGTTTTCTGGACTATTTGTCATCTAATGAACTAGACCGGGCTTCACATCAGATTATGATGTCTCTCTCTATGATGTATGCTAGTAATAGATAGCTGTTGTTATTCTGTGGTATTAATATTTGACCTCTCATGAACACCGATTGTCAATCACGCAAAGAGTCATAAAGGAGAGTTTTAGCCGCGTACCGGTCTATCACCAAAGTATCTAATTGCACGATTTTCAATCTATAAGTTCCTCGTCAATTTGCTTCCTATATGACAATTATCCCCTTTATATTGCTTAACTAATAATACTATATTAATTAACAAGCTCTTCAAAATAAACTAAAATTATATTTATATATGTGCTTTTCTATCGTTTTCCAAATGATGGAAAATAAAAAAAAAAATGAAAATAAATAATAATGATAAAGTATAATTACACAATAAAAAAAAAAAAAAAAAAAAAAAAAAAAAAATAATAGATTTATAAGAATCCATGTATATCACTTCTGCTGTATAATTACATCTTAGTGGCCCGGAGAAAGCACTGGAATAGAGTCTACCAAGACTGTGTGCATTTCAATACAGGAGGGGTGACACAAAGCAGTATAGGTTATCGTCTCTCACCACATCTATATACATATCAAAATACAAAATAAAAAAAAAAAAAAAAAAAAAAAAAAAAATTTTTAACTTGAATATATCAATTCTATTTTTTATTTATAAAAAAATTTTTTTTTTTTTTTTTTAAACATTAAATAATTAATTAATTAATTATTAACTTAAAAACCAAATAAAATTCTTAATGTGACGCCAGTATTCTACCTTAATAGTCATCATAGCTAAATACTTATAATTTGTAGTCTATCAATAACTGAAAGTTGCATTTTTCAAGCTCATCTAAGAATAATGTTCAAGCTATTTGACAAAATGAATTAGTTAGTCATTTATAATTGTGAAGATATATGAGTACCTAAACTAATTATAGTACATATATAAAGTAAATTATTTTAGTTATTTTTTTCTCATCATTTTTTTTTTTTTTTTTTTTTTTTTTATTTTTGTATATTTGATTATTATACATAAGTAATTTTATATTGTGAGCGATTTTTTGATGATTTTATAATTTAAACATATAAAAAAAAAAAAAAAATTAGAAATTAATTTATTATTTATCTAACTTGCTTATTGAGTATGAATATAATAGGATCTACTAGTTGTGACTTACTAATAATACTCCAACAAGTAGAATGATACATTAAAAGATAGATAGCATTGAGCGTGCTCGATAGTTGGATTTATCCTAGTAGACAACAATAGCGAAAATACTTATAAAACTCAGATACGCTATTAAAGCACTAATACACACATATTTTAGTATTGTGATTACGATGAGTGTTATGATTAATTATTTAATATATATTTATTGCTACATATATGCATTGAGACATGGTGTTCGTCTCCACTCTAGTGACATTTTTGGTCGTTTTTAAACGCCTAGATAAGATGTATAAGCATGAGTAGATGGTGCAGTAGTTTCAAGGTGGTTATGTGTCGGACTCTTAGACAGGGAAGCATTACTGTGTGTCGTGTGTATTGTATTGTATTTATTGATCTTATGTGTATTGTATACTTAGATTACTCAGACATAGGCAGACTGGCAGTTTACATGGTCGAAACGTTATGTTTATTACTTAAGAATTCTTATGTCAACTCCTTTGTGTGTGTTGTGTGTGGTTGTGGTTTGTGTAATTCCTTTTAAGTCTTAAATTTATTTTAATAAAAAAAACATTTTTTTCTTTTGTTATGCTTTTTCTTTTTAGTAACAATGATCGGACTCTAAATTTTTTTTTTATAGAACTTTTTTTTTTTTTTTTTTTTTTTTTTTTTTTTTTTTTTTTTTTTTTTTTTTTTTTTTTTTTTCTTTTTTCTTTTCGTTTTTCTCTGTATTATCATCATCGTCTTCTTTTTTTTCTTATCATCGATTTTCTTTCTTTTTTTAAAAAAAAAAAATTTTTATATTTTTTCTGTAATGGTCATGAAACATTAACACCTAGAAATCAAAAAAGAAGAAAAAAAACTGTACATGCGTACGCAAATTAACTGGCGCTGTTACAAGCGCCTCAGCTATAACAGTCTCGAAGTTGTCTAAAAGAAAACTGAGAAATAAGTCAGAAGCTTGTCAGGTATAAACGCAGTTATTGATGTTGTGTTTATGTTCCAGCGCCAGCATTGTTCGGCGAGTACTTAAGCGTTTAGAATCTCTGTAATGAGTTGGTATTAGTTGAGTGTTAGAGCCGTGGTGTTCAGGTGCGTCGTAGGAGCAGCAGTTTGAGTCGTTGTTATGTCGATGATCGTAGTCATGTTAATTTACTTCCCATATGGTTTTGTTCTTCTCATTGCTGGGCGTGTGGAATCTGGTTGGTCTGTGTTATTTTCCTTTATTCCTTTACGTCAGGATTTTAGGGTTTTGGATCCTCATTCTCTCCGGAAGTTATCTCTCCTACTTCTCTAATTCATTTAATAAGACTAAATCACACATCAAACTCTCCTCTCCATCTTAGAACAGCCATCAAGACAAAAACCTATTCCCCGGTATAGCTCGTGATTCAACTTAATGACAAATGCTGACCACTTCATACTTCCCTCATCTTTTTATCACCCCTCATTCACCAGACTACGCATAATCCAAGGATAACAATTAATCATGCAAGACCCCCAAACCACTGTCGCCTACAAAATTCAATGATATGTCGCTCCATATCTACCATTTGCGGCTGGTTTCGATCGATAGTGGTATTCTGCGTCGTCTCTGTTTCTCAGTTTTGTTATTATCTTTCCGACTGAATAAATCTTCCCCTCGTCGGCAAGCACACAATTGCTACTTTCCCTCTTCTATCATCATCTCATCATCATTTTCTTCCTCTCTTTCTTTTTATCTTGTTATTTTATCTAAGGTTTCTTCCATTTTCTCCTCTCACTCTTCCTTCATCTTCCTTCCTATCTCCTTCTTCTTTCTCCTTTTCTTTTTATATGCTTTTTCCTGGGTGGTTTAGACTGAGCACTATCCTAAGCTTTTGCGTTGTGGCTTATATATTGCTACCAGTCTCTAAGCTCTTTCCAAGATATTATATAATGTTCCAAATAACACTAAATATAATAATCAGGCTATTCGATGCCTAGGACAAAAAGGACGTGCTTGAAAAATTTGCTGCGATAGTATAATCTCTAAAGACGGCAATGATGCTACCTATGGAAACTCCATGAGGTACAGCATGAAATAAGAAAAGAAAGAATAAATAAAGACCAGAGAAGAAGTCCAATAGAACGAGGAGAGAGAAGAATTAGTGTCATCTAACGTCAAAGTTCGGGTCAACTCTAAATAGACATAATTCTTCTATGAGTTGTGTCCATAGAAATTTAAGGTGTCTGCGAGAGTTCACTCTTCTTGCTTAGTACAAGAGTCGATAGATGCAAGTATTCGTATATGATTATTACTGACATGAATTTAGTCCTCTCAAGATATTTCTAAGAAGTAGGGTTACTGATGAAGGTTCTACTAAATGTCTAAACCCTCTACACAACTCTTCCTCATCTCTCTCTCTCTCGAATCTTCATCTTCTCTCACAACTTTATTTTTATTTTAAAAAATTTTATTATTCTTTTAATAATTATGTTTGATTAGCTCAGCGTTCAAAACCTTCTTCATTTACGTGTGTCTGCGTGATTGTTAGATGGCATGAGTTTGAGAATTGGACACTAAGAAACCATGATTCAGATAGTTGTTGAACTTCGCGAAGCCCAGGATCTGTTTTGGTAATCACAGTTGGTTTTTGCCGATTCAGAGGTTGGAGGGAAACTCGACTTCGTGTTTCAGTCTCTCAACAAATTTGAGAGTCGAGTGCACTATTACTTAAGTATTGCTATTTAGTGTGCTTAGAGCACCGAAGAACTTTACTATGAATTCGTCCTTGTCATCATATAAGATAGGTATCGGATGTAGTCTGACTTTTGAATTTCAAAGGTTGACCATAGTATCTCTTAATATGGACAGATTTTGTTTGGTATAAGAGAGTCGTCAATGTATAATGTGATCAGAAAAGATCATTCGAATCGGAAGTTCTTTGAAATGAGTCAACTAAAATGTCTCCATATTATTTTTACTTTGATTTAAAAAAAAAAAAAAAAAAAAAAAAAAATTATAAAATTTTATAAAATTTTTTTTTTTTTTCTTTATTTCTTATGCTACCAGCTTCTAATTTCATTGGCTCTCTTGTATTATTGAGTTCTTATATATACCCTTATACAACAATCCAACTATTACCTTGGTCATTATATGATTTATGTATAATGATGGTAATGTGTCGAATTATACTTTGTTAAGTTATATTGTTTTAGAAAGTTATTTCTAGAACGCTGCTACTAGTGTCAATTCTCTTCTACCAATACGCAACGAGACTAGTACTGATATAATAGTAGTCTCTCAGATATTAAATATTGCGTGGGTTCAGTCTTGTCGGATCATGATCCACTTATGCATAGCGTTTGTCAGCGATGAGTGTGAGACCTTTGAGAGTAAAGAATGCCCCTTCAGTTGGACCTATATAAACGAGCCCTAACTATTATCTTTTGAAAGCTCTCTTTTTTCCGATATTTTGAAAATTATAGACGATAATTTTTCTATATACTCTATTTAATTTTCGAATAAAAACAGTGTATTTTGTAGTATCTAAACCACAAAGTTAAATACACAGGACTCTAGTCGACTTTTTGGCACTCGATGTATCAGATAGCCTGAGAACTTGCACGCGTGCCACAGATGCAGTCGTACTCTGTGAAGGACTAGTCACGATATGGGTATTTTGGAGGCGTCGGAAAGCAATCTAGTGTAACAGTATGATCGGAGGCCATGCAGAGAAAGAATATCAACTGAGGCAGAGGATTAGTAGGGGCAGATGAGCGGAGGAGCTGCACTATCCTCAAAGAACAAGGATGGAAAGCAAACAAGACGACGCTGCCAGCGCCCAGGTTCTTCGGGTCGGGTTTTCAAAGTCTACAAGATTGCCTTTAGGATAAAAGTCATTGGATCCATAGAATGGAAGCTCGCCACTCGCAACTCAGAATCGATCTATCTGGGAGCGATCATGGGGAAATTCCTCATCAAGAAAATCCCTGAGAAGCCTCATACAGGGGATGCACTGTTCGCTCCATCAACAAATCTCGATTGGAGCAAATCAACACCTCCTTATTTGAGCGCCCGAAGATGACGTGTGTTCTGAACATGGGCAGCAGGCACTAATTGTGGAAAGCGACCCTAAGCGCACCTCGTCCACTTATCGACATTCAATGAACCATACCTCATGTCCTAAACCTTCAACTGAACGAGGAAGCGCAAAGTTGGTTTTCGGTAGGACACCCAGAGCCACAGCTAGCTCGTAAGAAGCTTATGGATGGGGCACAGTCTATAAGGTTCGAGACTAAAGGAACTTATAGCAGTTAACGAGGACACTCGTAGTGGACAGCTAGCTATCGCGCTCCTAGATCTTCAAGAGAAGATATCTGGACGCAGCTCATAGGATGCCTAAGTGTTGATCTGACGGTTTAGATTGTGGCGGCTCTGGTACTTCCATTGGTTAAGAATTTCAATGCTGTTGTGCTAAGTATCGATGATAGCTGTCATGGCTTGGTCTGGTATTTCCCGTGGTCTTGATTGAGGCACTATGTTGCATTTGTTTAGAAACGTGTGGCATTTTAGATATTGTTTACGGTCCGATTGTGAGATACTTGCTTGTGGTGTCCTACATTTTTATATGGGTATCAGGCACTCTTCGTGGCTACTCAATCTGAGTCATTAGCTGCTTATAACAAGCCTTGATGCGTATTGCTTCTGTCTAGCTGCTGTCTATAGTAGATAATGTTAACAGCTATCATGATGGACATTAGCACCTCGTCTTGGCTGTTGAGAGGACAATGTAATGCCTCTCGCTTTAGTATGGTTCACTATGATATAAAAGAAGTGTTTACATTGCTAATTGTGGTCAAGCAGAAGATATCATATGTGAGATGCGTACGGCAATTAGCAATGGAGGTTGAAGTTTTAAATTTAGATTTGTAATCTTGTGCACGTTATGGTACCGTACTATGGCACGACATGCATTGATGATATTCGGGAGGTATTCATCTAGGGGGGGATAAGATTGCTGAGTATCAATTAGCTCGATTAGACTATAACTCATGCACACGAGACCGGTACAAAGGCAGTGACTCCTGAGACCCAATCACATTAAATGGATAAGTAGACCTGATGTGGGAGCCGGGTGGCAGTTTCATGTCATGGTGCGAGATCTTGACCCGCGTTTACCGCAAGGAGATTTAAAGGCTTATCATTGGTGCAAGGAAATTAGATACTGGTTGGGACGCTTGCGTCAGAGTATGTGCACCGGCGGGAGCAGGTGTGAGAAGGAAACCCAGTCGGCGTGGCAATTAGAAGCAATCTAACAAGGTCCATAAGAGATGCATATTTGGTTGGCAAACTTTCAAGTCCGATACTCTCCAATTCGCGATATATGAAGATAAGCTTCCAGACCCTAACTATATGTTCGACTAGCTCCTTCACCTATGAGTGGAAAGAATTACCAATAGTGAAATCATATCAGAGACAGCTGTTTACAGTTGCGACTAATCTGAAAGAGTCGTTAGAAGCATGTAAAGCTTCTCTCAAAGCAAGAGTCACGAGTCAAGCGCTCAACTAGCGACCTACCAGAGCAGCATCATTCAAGCTGTGGGTGAAGTTAGAGATAGAAAGATCAGATCGATCTCCATAACAAATCAATTAGAAAACACCCCGATGCCTTACGGGTCTGCTCTCTGGAAAGACGTTACCTGAGGCCACAAGAAGAAGTCAACTTTGAAGAGATGAACATGAAGAAGAAGGATGGAAGAGCATAGCAAGAAGCGAGTAGGCTGGAAAAAAAGGCCAAAACGCTTCCATAGAACCATGTCTTCTTGCAATCGTGAAGGAGGGTGTTACCGTGGCAGTTCCATTGGTGAAGAAAGGCGCGTTCCAGCTGTAAGTGATTGGTGCCGTCGGATGATGACCGGGATAATGGACCAGACAGTCTCCTATTGGAGGTCCGAATAAAACTGAAGGTCGACGGGAAGTACTTCTGGTGGCAAGCTCGGGGGTATTGAGGTTGGTCAAGCACATTGATTTTCTTGTTTTTTTGTAGTATTTTATATGTATGGGATAGCTTAAATATAATAGTTTGGAAATATTAGGGGGGTGCTTTACAGCTTAGCACGAGTGAATTGGGTAAGATTAGACTGTATAAGTAAATCTAAAACGCTGTATTTTCGTATTATGGTTGAATCATTGTCTTGACTTAAACAGCTTGAAACTGTTGGCTAATGAAGCGAAACAGACGTTGGTTATCACCCTATTGGTATAGTGGATGCGTCAGGACATAAGGTGTTATCTGGTTCCTTCTGCAAGCAGGGTGTTCTGCAAATTGGGGTTTGGATGCTTTTCGTCAGGTGTTACCAGTTGAGGTTAGTTAAATAATGTTGAATTGGAGGTTGCAGTGTATCGTATGGTAGTCTCAATTTATACCAGGTTCTGTCTGGGTATCTTGTTACTCTCTTGTCTTTCTTCGGGCATGTGATTGTTCTTGTATTTTATGAAGGTTATTCTCTCTTGAATCTGGCGTTGCCTCTTCTCGAGTGTCTGCAGACGGTTGCTAATTCTAGTGGGTAGTCTATTCTGTTTGACTTGGACAGGACTTTGAGACGGTTTATCTTCGTACAGTAAGGGTGTAAAAATATGGGTGTTTTTGAGTGGCGGTGTGCGTCGAGAAACTTGGAGCGGCGGTCCTGTATCATAAGTGGTGTATCTTCTTTCGGGCTATGCGAAATTTTTCTAGGGTTCAGAAAAGTTCGTAACTCGAATGTCTTACTATGTGCGACCTGATGTCAGGTCGTCTCGCACAACCAAAGAAGTCAGACCTTGTGTTTCGGTTTCATTACAGGCGTTGGCACTCTCAGTAGTACAAGAATGGTCCAAATGCAAATGTGAACGAGTCATGGCGAGGGCGCTGGTGTACAGTGGCGATGCATAGGCAGCGCTTTTAGTAATACAGGTAGTCTGTGGTCGTGTTGTGTCGGGGCATATTTTCGTTAGGAATGCTTGGGAGAACAGATTATTCCTTCGGCAGTGATCTGAGTCAGCTTGGGTGTGTGTGCGTTGCAGAGTGAAGAGAACACTGTTGAGAATTTTGGTAAACACGCTTGTCGCGTGTGTTGTAGGTTATAGTAGTGATAAGGGTGTGGTATTTGGGGATGAAGTATGTGATAGATTTTCTTTCTTCTAAAAAAAAAAAAAAAAAAAAAAAATAATAAGATTATTTGGTCTCTTTTCAAGTGTGCAGTATGGAGCGCAGCGGAGTCGGAGAGTGTCATGGTAGATGTAGGGGAGAGGGTGATGTCCCTCTTTTAACGTATTGTTGCCAGTCGAGTGATGAGCTGTGAGTTGTATTGGTTGAACTGGTCGCGTTGAGCCTCCTGAATGATGAGCCTAGTCTGTGAAGTCCATATATGTACGCGGGCAGATTATCATGCGAGTAAGTTAAGTCGGGCGTCGTATGTTTTTGATTGGCGCGAGGGTCTGTACGGTTTTCGAGCGCTCTAAGAGTGTGGTGTGAGGCTTTTTGGTGGTTGATTGGTGTGGTTCAATGGATTCATCTACGTATTCATGTATGTATACAGAGAAGGACTCGATGAGACACTATCTGTTGTCTGGTATTTTTCTCTTCGAGTGGTTCGCTAAATGACGCGGGTATTGCCTAGAGGTAGTGTTTGCTGAGCCGACTTACCAATGTGAGTTATGTTAATGTGGGTGGTTTACAAAGTATAAGAGGTCGCTGGTCAGTAGCTTCCGTAAAACCATCTCAAGTTCATTTGGGCTTTCAGGAGAGTTGTGGTGCCGGGAGAGGACCCAGATGTGAGGAATGTGTCAATAGCACAGAGTTTCTTCATGAGAAGAGCAAGTAAAGAAAGGCCCTTTGGCCTTTAAGATTGGATCTGCAGACAAGCCGTTAGACGACCCGTAGAGTGGATTGGCGGATATCCTTAACACTTGGTGAGTTTTGGCCCTTATCAGTCCCTCTCAGTACTTCAGTCATATTGGAACTCTTGAATTGTGCGTTTTCATTTGATGGTTAATCGATTCCTCACTTTGGTGATCTATTTCTTTGGATAATTGGGGATATTACTTCTTATCGATGTTGTTTGTGTGGTATGCTCTTTAATCTTGCTTAGGAAATTTTCTGTGTGGATGTGTCGTGTGGTATCTGTTTGGTGGTGGTGGAGCTAGAGGGGAGTTGTTGTTTGTTCTCATTAGCAATCGAAACAGTTGATTTAAGGTGCTTGGTTGTGGGTGGCGGGCGGTCGGTTTTAGAGGGTGTGAGTGTGGTTTCAGAGTTTTCTATTTGTGATGTTGTGTGATTTGTTCTTTTCTGTAAGTTGAAATGCAAGTTTCAACTGTCTGGTAGCGTTGGAAATTTTCTGCAGGCCTTGGGTGAAGGTATAATGTTGGTGGAATCTAAAGCGATGCTCTGGAATGTTTCAGACAGAAAGAGTTTTCACTGGAGTTCCTCCATAGATTGTCCAATCGAGTAGTTGGGTTTGGGGACCTTAATCACTCGGGTGACCGCACAACTCTGAGATTGTATTGGCAGATTGCGGGAGGGCTGAAGCAGCTGGAACGGGGATGTTAATAAGGCAGGATATACCTCTTGTATTGCTAACTCAGGTTATGACTTCGATTCCTACTATATGTATGCAGTATCTTCTTACTACAGGGGTAACATTAAGATAGATCATGATGGCGGAACTTCTAGGAGGGTAAGCTTATTGGTCATGGCGCTCTGTTAACTGGAAGTGTGGTTCACTAAGAGTTTGGAGGTTGGGTTAGAGTCTTTTTGTGCCATATTGCTCTTCTGTGGAAACTACTTTCGACCTTTCTTTACACTAATCCGTAGTTGGTTGGGAGGCTCTTTCACTGCTTGACGGAGAATCCTTTTTTAACAATGGAATTGTCATTGTCGGGTCTCGAGAAAGGGGATTTTGTTTGGAGGGTATTGTCGAGATAATTATGAGGCATATCGAGGAGGATATCATTGGTTGTGTGTTCGGATTTGGACGACTTTTGGTTTCTTTAATGGGGAAGGAGTTGCTGAAAAATCACATTAATAATAACAAACACATAATATTTTATATACATTTTGATACAGG
>QBTX01002570.1:0-17928 GCA_003063285.2 Arachis monticola | reverse complement strand
CTTCAACCATGGGCTCCGCCGGTCTCTACTCAGGGGTCTCAACTTGCCTGGCTAGCTTCAGCTGCTGGCTCTGCCGATGCAGGCTCTTCGGTATCAGCCTCAGGCTCTGGATATGTATCTCGGTAGGAGGTGGCCCAGGTTACTTTACCTTCAAACCATCTAGCCACTTCAGACCCACTAAGACCAGCGGCGAATCGTTGCGGCCGCTGAAAGGCTGGAGAGAAGCTAATATCTCCCGACCAGGCATAGGGTCGTTTGACCGAGTCGGAGTTGTGCGTCAGCACGCGGAGCCTGTAGGAAGTGTCTGAAGGGCCTCCTTGCTACTGAGGGTGGCTTAGTGGTCTTTCTCTTCTTCTATGGCAGTCCGTCATAGCCATCGTATGGCAGGAATGGTTGCTTGCTGATGAAGACAGACGTCCGGTCTATTGGGTGTCTCTCCACTCCAGATAAAGTGGCTAATATGGTGATCAACGATGGGAAAGGAACGTTGTATTTCAGCTGTTGGTTCACCTTTCACAATTGGAAATTCCTGAGAAGGCGGAAGAACAGAAATCCTCTTCCCCTCCAGAATATCCCAAAGCAAAATCTCCACACGGCCTCCTAATGTGATGTGGCCTGCATGCTAACTGGTTAGAAGAATGTATCAGGCCAATGATCTGCTACCCAGATCCGCCTCAGAGTTCAGTCCATACACAATAATGCTCAAACTGCGAAGCTGCATTCTCCCTCTGCAATTATACTCCCATCTGGGCCCAGGTAATTGCCAATCTTTTTCAGGCGACCACATCCAAAGAAACCGCCTCTTAGCCCATGTCAATTCCTTCACTTACTCTGAGGATAGGCGTCACACCTCACACACCCGGAGGAATATGCGCACCGATGGATATCTAAGAGGGCCCCCTCCTAAAGCAAGTATCAAAGCTGTCCACGGTGAACACCTTTCTTAAAGGGAAAACCAGTTGGGGCATTCCTCTTAAAAGAATATTTCGTTAGAATCTTCTGACCTGGGCCATGCCCATTTACTTCCATCGGATCGACAATTCTACGAATTCTCCAATGATCAAAATTTAATCTATATTAAGAATTATCCTCATATTTCTACAAGGCAGTCGTTCACGTTCTCTCGTAAAGTGAAAGGCTCGACTTTTCTAGTTTCTTATATTCTTCTTGGGTTTTCTAGGAACATGAATGTGTCTCGGCTGGTTACTCGGAAGGCACAGGAGTCCGAGGAAACGAGCCAAACATGAATTACTTTTCCTTTCCCTATTGCTGAGCCATCCTTGAAAACAACGACAAAAACCACAACAATACAACTCAGGAGAAACAGATAAAAGTCACAGAGGAAAGAAGAAGAAAAAAAAAAAAAAAAAAAAAAAAAAAAAAAAAAAAAAAAAAAAAAAAAAAAAAAAAAAAAAAAAAACATGTCATAAAAATAGTTAATTGCTCAAAAGAAGCAAGCTTTATTATCCTTAACTCAAGCACCTACACGTAACAAACGAAGCGATAAGCATCATCAATGAACAAACACTTAAAGCATCACATTATGAACTTCAGTGTTGCAAGCAACGAAACGTGAATTGAACCTAAAAAGAAAACATTGATTATTGTAATTTCGCACTTGACAATTGGAAGACTTAGCACAAAACTTAGGCACAAAAGGGAAATAATCAATGCAACAGTGGAAGTATGCACTTATTCATGTTGAGAAGAAAAGAAATGATCCAAACATATTACATAAATTATCTGATTACCAAAGCAATACCCGACTGAGAAACAGATTGCATTGCTCAAAAACATACTACGTGAACAAGTGCTATGTATATGGTCATTGATGTTAAAAAACATAGTGAAGAAGCATTTTAATCAATCACTCAAAAAAGCAATGTATGTACTGCTGCAATTGGCACCAATCAGAAGTCAAAATGTACAAATACCTAAGACTAGTCTTGGGTCTTGAGCAAACAAAAGAAAAGAAAAATTACTTTTATTCAAAGTAAACTACCTATAAGCAATGCATGCAACTTGCAAATGCATTCACAAACAAAAATGGTTTCAGCTTAGTATTCTAACACAGCCTGCAAATATGAAGTCCAATTTGATTGTTTCAACACAAAATAATGCAAGGTACACTCCATGAATATTGTTAATCATCATAAAAAATCTTCACTAAAACTGCACAGGTCATTGAATAAACAATGCATAACGGGAGGAAAACTCACATGACTTAGTTGATCAGACATACAAAATTGAATCAGAAATCCCATTTAGGCATTTAACTCAGGCATGTTATGTGTAGAAATGAGAAATAGCATTCACAGCTCAGTTACAGCAGCATTCCAACCCAGAGAACTCAACAATCACAATCAACATCACACAATCTCATCCAGAAAACCAAACAAATCAAAAACAAAAAAAAAAAAAAAAAAAAAAAAAAAAAAAAAAAAAAAATAAGAAAGGAAAAGTGAAACCCATGAGAAGCAAACATAACAAGACGCAGGCCTACAGGGAAGGACATGGGAAACCCTGTGTTGACAAGGCAAGAAGAAGAAGAAATTGGAACGAGCGAGTGTGGCTGGACAGATTATTGTCCGAGCGGCACAGAAGCTCGCCGCCATTGGCGTCTCGCCGGCGCTGGAAGGACGCGGCCTAGGGCTTGCTGGGCATCAGGGTTGATGCAGAAAAGAGAATGGAGGAGAGCATGTAAAATGTGATGTAGAAAAGAAAAGGAGAAGGAAAGAGGAGAGAGACGGATCGGCGACGGTGGTGTGGTCGCCGGTGGTGACGTCGACGGAGTTGGTGGTTGGCTGAGGTGCCCTAGGCGAGTCAGAGAGGGGTGAGTGTCTCGATTTCAGAGAGAAGAAGAGAAACGAAAAGGAATGTGGGAAACTATAAGGCACAACACTTCATCTCGTATTTTTCGAATTAACGTATGCAAAAGTACCTGTGCGTACGCACAAGGTCATGTGCGGACGCACACAGGAAGAAGAAAGGTATGTGCGCTCGCACAAAGCGTGCGAGCACTGCAGACAGAAGGGGTATCGCAGCCTGTGTGGACGCACCCGAGCTGAACATAGTGTGCGAAACGCACAGAGGGAAAGAAAGGGTTGCATTCAGACGCACAAAGGATGTGGATGTCCTGCGACCAGAGGGTTGCCAAGGGCTGTGCAGACGCACATGTTTTGTGCGCGCGCACAGGTGACTCTTTTTTTTCTTTTCTTTTATTATTTAACAAGGAAGGCAGGTGAAGTGTCGCGTTTCGCACCGCAGGGCTTCCTGCGCACGCATCAGGGCGAGAAAGAAGGATGGCTCATACACACGCCCACAAGCCGTGCGCATCATATGTGAACACGAGGGGGTGTTTAAGGGTTTGCGTGTGCACGTTGCTGTGCGGACGCATAGGAACGAAAAAAAAGGACTGTGCCTGCCTGCGCGACGAGGCTAGGCGGACGCACATACTCTATCTACAACCGAAAATTTTTTTTTTCGTTTTTCATCAAACTTGATATCCAAAATAGGTTTTCAGTCCCCCAAAACATCATAAAACTCCCCAAAACACACATCTATTTCATAAAATTTACCCAACAAACTTCAAATTTAAAACTAAATCAACCAAACAAAATAACCCCAATTTATTCCATGAAACAAAAGCTAAAAAGAGAGAAGGTTAGAGAAGGAATTACCATGCGATGGAGGTGTCTCCCAGCCCTACGCACTTGTGGGGTTTAAATTCCTAAAGTTGGACTTGGTGAGGAGATCCTTGTTAGGGCGGCCTATGCTTCCACTCATCCTTAAATCTCCAACCAAAAAGCTTTGGGCTCCTTTTTGGATTTTTGAACCTTCTGGGGTCCCAAAATGAATTGCATCAAACCTCCTTGAGAGACCTTCAAAAGACTAGCAAAACCAGGATCCCATAAGCGTTACATTCTTGAAAATTAATACCTGGATCCCATACTTGAGTTCCTCTATCACGATTGCCATGCTTGTGCACTCCCCAAAATCACTAAATTGACTCTTGCACCATAATCGAGCTCCAAATGTTGAGTTGGCTCCTTGGATGAACTTTCGGTCCTTGCCAAATAACATTCTTTTTCATTCACCATCAACAACTTAATTGAAGAAGGGTCTTGAACGTTGACAACTTCCCATCTCTAAGATGGCATATTGATGTGAGCCTAGAAAGCTTGTCGGAGAAGTCTTCACCCACTCCACTAGTTCCCCTTAATCATGCGCTTCCTCTCAATCTATTGCCACTACCCAATTTACTTCTAAAATGTAGGAACTAGAATCTTCCTCAACCTCCTTTGAATCTTCCTTATCATCACTCAAGTAAAAAACTGGAGACCCCCACCGATCACTATAAACCCACAATACCTAACTGTGTGAAGTCTACATCAATATCTCCTTCCAAATCCAATAAAGGAGGCTCATGAAGGTCACTGAAGGGATTAACCAAGTTGGACAAAAAAACTGAATGATGGAAATCCTCTTGATCAACTACCTATCCAAACTCTTACTTATCTCCTCTCTTGTGCCTTCAATCGGGTCGGCTGTTGGAATCCTACACTTGATTTATTCAACTTTCTTTCGCTCACTCCACACTTATTCCACTTGGTTTTACCAACATTCATCCCACTCTTCAATCTTCATGCGTCATGCTATGAACGCAACAAAGCTAACTGGTAGCACAAATCACGAATCACACTTTTCACAACTCGTCCCACTGACCAGCAAGTGCACTGGGTACATCCAAGTAATACCTTACAGTGAGTAAGGGTCCTAATCCCACAGAGATTGATTGGTTAAGCAATCCTATGGTTACTTGTAAATCTTAGTCAGGAAGTCAATTTTATTTATCAGTTGAATTATTGAATAACCAGCATTACAAAACATTGAAAATCACTGTTCGACTTGCCAGAACAAGCACACAACAGTCATATACCTTGCCCAGTAATCAATTGGAGCAAATATGTTGGACGTTTGATGATGCAACTCCTGTCCTCCTGAAAATCCTGCTATCTCCTCTTTCTTCCTGAATTCACGCAACGCACGCTCACTCCTATTAGGCACACGCCTGCTGCGCTTGTGGTCGATCAACCACGTTTCCGTCAATGCTACCTTCTATATTCCTCCAGTGAACACCTACGCTCACCGCAGCTACGCAGTCACACGACACGAGCCTAAATCACCGCGTTCGGTTCTCAGATCCCGGAGCTCTGCAATAAGGAACACTTTACTAATCCTTTTGCAGCGTCTGTCACTAACCCCAGCCTTCCAAGGAGTTCGCAAGACTCCCACAAGTATCATTCAATCCTTGAATCCTCCTACTCGGAAGACTATGGTCCACAGACAAGGTTTAGACCCTTCCGGATTCTCAACTAAGCCAACTGCGCCACAGTTCTAGCCTACACCCGAACGTGTATACCACGGAAGATTCCTGATTTTAAAGAAATCCAACGCAGACATCTCCATTCAACATCGGACTGCAATAGACAACAGAACGCGTGGTTGTCAGGCCACACGTTCATGGTTGCCAGAAGGTGAATGATGTCACAGCTCATCATACCATCTAATCACCAAGTCAACAGCAGCGTAATACACATAACCATCTTAAAAGATAAGAACAAGCGGTTTGAATGAAACAGAAATTTACTGGCCATTAATTCCATTGAGACACAGACGAGCTCCTCACCCCCAACAATGGCGTTTAGAGACTCATGCCGTCGGAGAATACAAAGTTTAGATCTGAAATGTCATAATACAAAATAAGTCTCTAAAGTTGTTTCAAATACTAAAACTAGTAGCCTAGGGTACAAAATATGAGATGGAACTATGACAGGATGACGCATGAAAGAGGTCCACTTCTGGGGCCACTTGGTGTCTGGGGGCCCACCTTGTCTGTGCTGCCTGGCAGGCCTGAGATTTTCCGCTCTGCAGACGGCCATTGGTGGAACCTTAAAGACGCCACTTTTTTGTGGCCATCAGTTTGGCGTTCAACTCCATTTTTATCCTTTTTGCGCTCGAACGCTCAGAATTGGAGAACGGCTGGCGCATTGAACGCCACGTTTTACGTCAGTTAATTCTTGATGCAATACTAGGACTGTTATATACTTGCTGGAACAAGCCCTGGGCTCTTACTTTCCAACGCAATTGGACAAGCACGACGCCACTTTCGCAGTTCTGTACTCCAGTAAAAACTCCCACTCTTGAGTACAAGGAGGTCACGCAATCCAAACAGTCATCAGCAGACAACAAATTCTTCAGAGCTTGAATCAGATTTTGCTCAGCTCCGTCAATTTCAGCCCAGAAAAATACCTGAAAATTACATGTAACAACACACAAACTCATAGTAAAGTCCAGAAATATTGAATCTTTCCTAAAAAACCTACTAAAAAGCTAATAAAAACTAACTAACATACACACTAAAACTTGACAACACAAATGAAATATTCCCAAAAAAGCGGTATATTAAATTATCGCTCATCACAACACCAAAATTTAATTATTGCTTGTCCGCAACGCAATGCTGAGAATCATAAACAAATAGAAGAAACTATACATAGTTAAAATAATCCATTAAGTTTTCATGAAGCTAAGATAACACCACAGACATCAGCGGCACTAGTATCTTTCTTTGTCTTGGACACAGAATTTTGGCATTCTCACTTTAATCCATTGACATCAGAATAGTGAATTGAGCATACTATTAGGAACAGAATTTACATGATAGTGTTATATTCTCAAGTTCATAAGATTGATTAACTTGAACAACTACTTTAATGAGTCTCTGCCTTGGCCACTTAAGCACTTTTGTCTTTCCAGTACTTACCACCGATACATATAAGCACAAAGACACATAACTGGGTGAACCCTTTCAGATTGTGAACTCAGCTGTTGCTAGAGTACCCAGTAGAGGTGTCCAGAGCTTCTTAACACACTCTTTTTTTGCTTGAGAACCACTGACTTTACACCGCTCAGTTAATAATTTACTTGAACACCTTCACAGCCAAAGCACATGGTATTAGCGACAGCTTAGGTTCAGGACCGCATTAGCAAGCGTTTTCAGTCCATATTAGCCCTCCTATCCACGAATGCTCAAAGCCTTGAGATCACATCTATTATATTCCCTTCCTTTTGGTTTTAAGGGTTATTGGCCTCGTTCTGCTTGTTCTTTTTACTTTTTTTTCTATCCGCAAGCTTGTTCTTTGCTGCTTTATCTTGCCTCAAGAATCATTTTTATGAGTTTTCAGATCATCAAATAACACTCGATCTCTCATGTTCATCATCTTTCAATGAGTCTAACATATTCTAACATCCTCTCAAACAACCCTAACAAAACTTCAACAACTCAACATCCATGCGACCTGTCAAGCTTCATCAGACAGACAGACAAGCTAATGCCAAGACATTAAAACCCATCTAGAATGTTATCTTTTATTATATAACTCCAGACACCATCTTACTATCGCTTCAGTTACTTCAACAAAGACAAGACCATGTCGACTATTTTTATTCCATGTTGCACCAAGGTAGTCAATCTTAAATCTTAAATAAAATAAAAAAAAAAAAGCAAAAGATACTCAATTCACAGTATGACGTCTACAAGGTAAGCACTTTTAGTACATAAGGACACTGTCACGGAGTTAAGGCAGAAATTGGAAATCAACAACCTTCTATCTCGGAACGGGCTATCATGGGAGTTCCTCTAATTCTGATCCTTGGGAGCTTGTTATCGCACAGAAAGATTTTTGGCGATTCAGTTCCCTTAAGTCACGGCCCTGAACCTCCTGCTTGGTTCTTGAAGCATATGGTAGCATTTAGACTGGTGTTTCCGTACTGTTGTTTTATAATGACCTCCATCTATAGACCATTCACCTAACATATCTGGACAGAACGGCTCAAGATGTTTTCCCAATATGCCTGCTTGACAAGGAATCTCTGGAAGAATTCCTGTGCTCCTTTTCTTAGATAGGATCCTCCTTGCCCCTTGTTGTCGTGCATCCAATGATGCTTTGAGTACTGTCCTTTTCAATAGGATATATTTCGTTATTCCATCTTGACCCAGACGTCTTGCAGAGCAAGAGAAATTCACGCCTTTGGATAACCAACCTGGCCTCTTCTGAATTTTTGTAGCAACTCTTAGACTCTGTCTGAAACTCCAGCTCGTGAACCTTATTTTTTTTTCCCCCCCCCCCCAACTTTTCCTGTCCACATCATGATGCAAACATGAACTCATTAACTGCTCTTTTAAACTGTGACTTCAGAACGGTCTTATGCTGGTGCGGCAACAGAATGAACGCCAAGAAGTCCAGCCGCCTCTGGCAAACCGGTTTGAGATCCGCAACTCTTGATTTGATTTGGGACACCCTTGGTATTGGTGGTCCACCTGGCTCTAGGAATACAGATGTCCTCTCCAATTTTATTCAGGCCAATGTCTACTCTCATCATCCTCCTTGTTGAATGGAGTCATGGATCATCCTTAGCCTGAGGTAGCTTTAGAATCTCGTCTGATTCTTGTCAGGGATCGTGGTGTACATGCAAACACAGTCTTTCCCCTGACCATGGCTCAAAATTCGTAGCAGGCTGTTCCAGAGTACAGTCTTCTTCCTTGTCAGTCTGCCACATATTAGCATAAAACTCCTGGACCATGTTCCTTCCTACTTTCGTCTCAGGATTATCTAGGACCTCCCAGTTCCTGATTCGAATTTGCTCCTGGATCTCCTGATATTCATCTTCTTTCACTGATCCGAATCATAACTCTTCCGGAGCGCATCACTGATCTCAGACCCATTACTTTAATATAATGGTCTGAATGTTCTTTAGATAAACACTTCCCTTGATTCCAAAGTGGTTTGGAACGCTCTCTTTCATGCCTCTAGGCAGCTGCTGTATTGTTTCCTTTTGGGAGCAAATACCCTTGAGTGATTTCGAGAACCAAACGAGGACAAAAAACACACCAAACATACGAGATTTGCTTTCCGGTCCCTCAGCCCAACAAAGAAAAAGAAAAGGAGAGGGATAGAAGAGATCTGCAGTAAGCCATTAGATTGATGAAAGGAGGGAGAGACCGAAACCAATTTAATAAGGGGAGGGGAGGATTTTTTGAAAAATTGGCAGGTTAGATAAGATAAAAAAGATTTTTTAGTGAAAAGATAACGATAGAATATTATAGTTTAATAAAAGATAGGATAAAAAAAAAGTGTTTTTTTTTTGAAAAAGATAATTCTGGATTTTGAAAAAGATAATAGTGAAAAGATAGTGAAAAAAATGATTAGTAAGATTTTTTTTATTTGTTTAATATATGAAAAGATTAGATTTTGGAAAAAGATAAGATTTTTTTTTTCTCGATTTGAAGAGTTAGGATGAATTGCGAAAAATGGATTTTTAAAAATTGAAGGATTTTTTTTTTAAATATTTTTATAATATTAAAAAAAAAAAATCATGACATTGAAGCGTTCAAATTAAAATTACAATTGAATTCGTGTTGATTCTTCATGGATGCTCCTCTGTCCTCCTTTTGGCGTTTGTAACGCCAAACACTGCCTGTTTGGGCGCTTCAGGGCCCAAATGCTAGATCTGCCTACGGTGTTCAGCGTACCCAGTTGCTGCAATTACGAGCGGTTCAACGCCCAGTCGATGGCCCATCCTACCGAACCCCAATCGTGCAACTGCTTCACCACCCGGATGCCCATTGTACTGGGTCGCGCTGAAGCTACGAAAAACTAACACCCACTCTAGACCCAATCAAATCCTCTACTGGCGTTTTCTTGCCCATTGAGCTCTTTTACTCTGTTTATACGTGTGCCGAGGGCTCCATAAGATGCTTGTAATGTATACCTTGTTGTCAGATGAACGTATTATATAAATTAAAGACATAGAAAATCAGGCCAAAATCTTGGAGGCATGTTTGCGCCCCGATGGCTAGTTTGTGCCTCCCAGCAGCGGCTTAGCTTTATTGTCTTTTAGCTGCGACCTTGCTGAGCTTTTATCTAGCTTCAACCTGCAGCATCTCTTGACTCAGAGTTGCCTTCAAGATAAGTGCTTGATTCTCTGTCCATTTACAATGAAGCCTTCTTATCAGAATCAAATATCTTGAAGCCTCCACATAACCAATATGATGACACACTTTGTAATCACGTTAGTCCCCTCTACCGGGATTTCAGTTTCCCGGGAATAGCCTGAGTCTAAGAGTTAAACGAACAGAACCTTCTGTCCTGGTTCAAAGATCTAGATGACAATGCTTCTGTCATGCCATTTTATTTATTTTTCTCTTATAAAGCTTGGGCATTTGCGAAAGCTGTGAATCTGAAATTCTCTAGCTCATTAACTGGAGCAATCGTTTCTTCTCCTGCTAAGTTTCGGCACTCTAAGTTTAGAATCTGGTTGGGGGCGACAGCCCCTAGGCCTAACTGTTCCAGTTCCACAGGCAGGTGGCATGGCTTACCATACACAAGTTGTTATGGGAGGTCCTATAATGGGGTCTTGAATGCTGTTCTGTAAGCCCACAGAGTCATCATCCAATCTCCTTGCCCAATCCTTTGCTACGGTGTATTTACTATCCATTCCAGATTCTCTTTATATCTCTCGTTAGAGACTTCAGTGCTGCCCGTCTTGGTTTGTAGTGGCATTGATATGGCCAGGTGCCACATTTGTGGCGAATTCCAATACCGAAACCCATGCCAGATGTAAGCTTTGATTTCTATTGTAGAAGTGCGTGCCCCCCCATCACTGATTAACACTCTAGGACACCAAAACCTTGCTAAGATATAGTTTTCTGACTGGAATTTCAGCCACGATCCTGTTTTCAGTATCATTGCGGCGGACCTGTGGCGACTAGCTCGTCATACCATTCTCTTTAACATATGTCAACTGCCACCGAGAATATAAGTGTTTGAGCTTATGATGTGGGAAAGGTCCCATGATAGTCAATTCCCCCAGTACAATTCAAACAACTCTATTTCCCAAGTAATCGCTTGTCTCGAGCATGAGCGTAACCATGAGCGCAGTGTTACCAGCTCTTGGCAACTGTCACAATTACGTACAGAACTCTCCGAATTATTTATAGAGTGTGAGGCCAATAGAACCCACATTGGAAGGACCTTGGTGGCCTGTTCGACTCACCTCCGAAATGGCCTCCTATATGAGATCCATGGCAATGCCATAGCGAACTCTTGTGCTTCTTCTCTGAGACACACACCTACGCGAGAATTCCGTCTGACATCTCTTAAAGAGTGATTCAATTTTGGCTTCATCCCAACAAGTAGTACTTTTGCGATCAGTAATTTAGCTTTTCTTTTTTGTAATTCCTATTGTAACTTTTGGCTGTTAGAACCTTGCACGTTTATGGTTGCAATATCGGCAAACCCAATAGGTTTGCTTCCGAATAGGCAACATAGTATGGCTCGATCAGGAAACGTCCTTCAGAGATCTCAAAGGAAGGGAGGACGTCCCTTCCCGAGCTCTATCCGGGAACAGATGGACTCAGCCACCTTGGTTCTCTGTCCCTTTTCTTCTCTTATTTCTATATCAACATCTCTGCAGAAGCAATACCCATCTGATCGAGCCTGGCGTTTTGAATCTGATCTGTGAAGTAGAGTATTAAGAAGCAGTTAATGGCAGTAATACACAATCACTTTTTGATCCTTACTAAGAAAGTTCAACAGTTGTTGCTAACACTCAATGGCTCTATAAATAAATCTGTTTTTATTTTGGTGTCTGTAGTTTACTGATCTTATAACGCGACTGGCATATTAAGAAGTCATGAGAAAGCACAGTTTTAGTCATGCCTCTGTCACAATACTGCAACTATGGTATGTCACTGGCACACACATTAACTCAAATGGCAATGTCCAGTCTGGGTGCAAAATGACTGTGACTGTGACCAAGCTTAGCTTTTCAGCGTTTCACAAACGCCGACCAGGCATGCATGTATGTCAAACTACAAATGGCGTGTCAAGCAGATAGAGGTTGCTTCAGAGGTTTTTGGCGATTTTTTGAAAAATCTTATAAACCATCCTATAGGATCCTGCATGCCCCAGAAAAGCTTTCTGATGCCTTAACATTGAGCAGGTGGTGGTAATTTTTAATTACCAACTTTTTGCTTGCTCCACCTCTATTCCCTTGCTTGAATTTTATGCCAAGAACACATTCTCTCAGTCACCATGAAGTTACATCTTTTCCACAGTTAAAACCTAGGGTTGCGTCTCTTTGGCAATCTTTTTCAGAACAAGTTTCAGGGTGATCAAGATCAGGAGCTCTATGAGTCTCCTAATACTGAAAGTTCATCCATGAAGACTTCCAGAAAAATTTTTCCACCATATCAGAGAAATAGAAGCATGCATCTCTAGGTCCAGTTAGGTGCATTCATAGCCCAAAGCGCATCCCTCTATAAGCAAAAACTCTCGATTGGAATGGCGACAGTTGAATGCTGTTTTCTCTTGATCCTGGGAGATCTACTGCAATCTGGTTATAGCCTGAGTAGCGCATCACAAAAGCAGTAATAATCATGACCTGCTAGTCTCTTCTAGCCATTGTCTATGAATGGTAAAGGAAATTGATCCTTTCTGGCTGCTGTATTGAGCCTTCGGTAGTCAATACACATGCGCCACCCTGCTAACTGTTCTTGTAGGAACCAGTCATCTTTTTTCATTATGAAATCACTGTTCATGCCTCCCTTTTTTGACGACGTTGGAACAGGGCTCACCCAGGGGCTATCAGAAATGCGAAAATCAATCCCAGCCTCTGTAATTGGTGACCTCTTCTGCACCACTTCCTCTAATGTGGGATTTAGCCGCCTTCTGTGGTTGAACCACGGGTTTGCATTATCCCCCATAGAGATTTTGTGCATGCATCTAGCTGTGGCTTATGCCCTTAAGGATCACTATAGACCACCCAAAGAGCTGTCTTTTGTGTCCTCTTAGCACTCTGAAAAGTGCTTCCTCTTCCTGCTGAATTTAAAGCGAGAGCTTATATCACTAGCGAAAAGTGCTCAACCTTCCTCCTAGAAATTGCATATTTTCAAGGTATGGTGGCGTCGCTTTGAGCTCTGGTTTAGGAGGTTTTTCCTCCGTTTCGTAGAAGAAAGTTTCAGAGGCTCCTTTCATTTCCTCGAATCCTCCAAATCTAGGCTGAACATCTTTAAATAGAATTGGTTTTCCCAACTTGATTCGAACTCTCAGCCATGTTGATCTCTTCTACAAAGCAGTCAATAAGGTCAACTTTTCATGCAGTCTGTTATGTGTCTGGATGCTATCATGAGCTTTGACAGCGTATCAACTTTAACTCGTCATCATTGACTCTCAGGGGTTATTTCCCTCCTGTGGACGTCAATGAAGGGATCGTCCAGTTGCTAGGAAGGGCGACTTCCTAGCAATGAGAGCTAGCCCACTTTGTGCGTCCTCCATTTTCGCACAACAAACTCAGTGGGAAAGGCGAAATGGCCCAACTTGAAATTCATGCTTCCTCAATCACGCCCTGATGGGTATTTAGTGGAACCATTCAGAGAAGGTTGGAGACATATCCGGGTTGTGTGTAACTTCTTCAGTTAAGCCAAGCTTCCTGATAGTGGTAATGCAGGATATAGGGTCGATGCTTGCCCCAAGATCGCATAAGGCTGTCTTCGTGCAATCACCTTCTAATACTGCATGGTATCAAAAGCTCACCAGGATCTTTTAAGCTTTTCATGGAAAGCTGTTTACAGAATGACTGCACTGCATTCTTCAGTGAGGAGAACTTTTCTGTTCTCTCCACTCCTTTTATGACTCTAAGACCCATTCATCTGAACTTAGGTCATAAAGAAGCGTATTTGCTCAAGTGCCTCTGCAAATTGAATCTTTATTTTCAAGAAGGTTCGCGATAATCTTGCCCAAAAGCGATGCAAATGGCTTATCCTGCTCCTCTCCTCGGAGTTTTTGAGGATAAGGTAATTCTTGCTTTATATTCCTCAACCTTAGTGAAGTTAAGAAAGTTTAAGCGCTTTCGGAGTATATGGATTAGCGCATTGGAAGTGTAGAAAATATACATTATGTGGCTTTCTATCATACTGGCAATCGTACCGCAAGCGGGTAGCATCCTTGTCAGTTCTGGCGCCCTTGAACGCCAGAAATTGCCCCTGTCTGGACGTTCAGCGCTGGATTCTGCCCCATTTGCGTGTTCAAACAATTTTGCCACCAGGGTGATAACGCCAATCCTGCCTTGTTTCCTGGCGCTGAACGCCAGTTTTGGCAATGGTCTGGCGCGCTTCAGCCACAGCCCTTCCACCTATTTTCTGCGCTTTGTGTAACTTAGTGCCAGAATTATTTTTCCCTGGGCTCTTACTGTCCTCAGGGGAATCTTGGTGGTTGCTCATTTCTGAATTTTTGATGCCTTGAGGTGGGGCTATTTATGTTTTCCCACTTCTTAAATGAACTGGCTTGGCATTCTTCTGCTATTTGCTTTGATAGCCGCTGCTTGTTTGCTTAACACTGTTCTTCCCTATAGTAATATTAGCGTTCCTTGTCTCCTTACACCTGTCTTGAATTCAGCTAGCTGCTTTGATAGAAAATCCAATGGCTGATTTGAAATTCAGCAGCTAGTTTTACAGACTGACGTCAGCAGTTACTGTCTTTAACCTCTTCATTCATGAAGGGTTGCTGCTTAAGATTACAAATGCTGATTCCTGCAACTGTATCAAATGAGCTTTGAGCTCTCTCTCGCAATGTCTTCTTCATTATGGATTATAGATCCACCAGCGTCAGTGGATCTAAAGACATCTGAGCTCCTTCTGCAAGCCCCAAGGTAGAAGATGTCTAACTGAAACCCACTTTTATGAAAAACATTCAGTAGGGCATTTACCGTAGCATCTCCTGTGTCTCTCTAACCCAGCATCATAAAGAGATTCATATCTCCTTGTTTAAGCCTTGGATGATCCAGCGCTTAGCGCTGTCATCCTTTTTGGAGTGAAATATATCGATTAGAATTTTTCTAGTGCAGCTATTTCCATGTTCTTATGCTGCCTTAGGTTGGTTATTTCAACCACCTCTTAGCTGATCCTCTACAGCAAATGGAAACAGTAATAGTCTGTAGACATCCTAATTTAATTCTCCTATTCATATACCTGTGTCAGAATCTCGTAGAAAACCTGTGCAGAAACTCTGTGTAAGTTCTTACCTGTGGAAGAAACCGTGAATACTGGCAACTTTGCTACACCATGATAATGAGCTGGAGAATTCACTCAAAGCTACTAACCTCCAATGCGAGGGTATGATATGCTACTCCCATATGAAGCAGTAGAGGGCTGTAGAATATGACCCCAGAGTCCTCCTGAACCGTTCATTATCCACTGGTATGTCCATACTGGATTATCTGCTATTGGAATACAACTTGGGACCTGATTTATCCTTTTCTATTTATTTTATTTTATAAGAAGTAACATACTTAAAATAAAGATAAAATAACTAAAAGAATTTGAATTTTTAAATAATAAAATTTTTTTTTGAAAACAAATATTAAAATAATTATTAAAAAAAAAAGAAATTTTTAAGAAAAAGGGATGTGATATTTTCGAAATTTGACAAAATATAGAAGAAGAAAAAAAAAAAAAATTTGAAAAAGTTAGAAACAAACAAAAAGTTTGGTTAGCTGGGTTATGAAACAAATTTGAAAAGATATAAGTTAGAAAAAGATATTTTGAAAAGATATTTTTGAATTTTGTGCAGGAAGAGAAAACAAGAAGATAGTACAAGAATTTAAATATTTTTAGGAAAAAAAATCTATGCCCTTGTTTTCGAAAATTAGAGGGAAAAACACCAAAGGAACACCAAACTTAAAAAATTAAGAATCAAGACACAAGGAAAACCTCCAAGAACACTTTCGAAAGACTCACAATAGCACACAAGAACCATGAAGAAGAACACAAAACTTAAATTTTTTGAAAACAAACAAAATTTCGAAAACCAAGAGAAAAAAAATCAACAAGGAAAACAACCAAACTAAAGTTTTGGCACCAAGGATTAATAGAAAAAAAATATTTTTTGAAAAAAAGAATGTCTTTGAAAAGAGTATAAACAAGATTCCTAACCCAATCAAATAATGCTCTAGCCAATGAGTTGATGGGACCTTATATAAGAAAGATTATTTTGAAAACAAAAAAAACCAAACAAAATGAAGGATTTAAATAAAAATATCATGTTTGAAAAGGTTTTAAAAAATATGATATGCATATCTCATGAACATAAACACCACGTTCTAAATAACTGAGCTATAAATTTAAAGTATTTTTTAACAAGTATTATAAATTTTTTAGATCTAAACCAAAAAAGAAAGATTTTCCCTAATCTAAGCAACAAAAAAGTTCCGGTCAGGTGTTCAAACACTAACAATCCCCGCAACGCGCCAAAAAACTTGGTAGCACGAATCACGAATCACACTTTTACAACGCGCAGCCACTAACCAGCAAGTGCCACTGGGTCGTCCAAGTAATACTTACCGTGGTAAGGGTCGAATCCACAGGAGATTGTTGGTTTTGAAGAATCTATGTTATCTTGATAAATCTTTAGTCAGGAAGTCAATTATGTTATCAGTTGAATTTGAATACCAGTAGAGCATAAATTAAAAGTTACTTGTTATGCCAGTAAATGGAGAATATGTTGAGTTTTTGGAGATCTCTGTCACTCTGAATCTCTGCTCTTCCTTGCTCTTCAGATTCACGCACGCACGTCCTCCATGGCAAAAGCTGTTGTTGTGGCGATCACCGGTTGTCAATTGCGCTCCTTCCATCCTTCCAGTGAAACTACGCTCACCGCGCTCTATCACAGCACGGCTTAATCACCTGTTGCTTCTCAGATCCGGTTGGAATAGGATTATCCTATCCTTTTGCCGTCTGGGCACTAACGCCCCAGCCTTCAGGATTTGAAAGCTCGTCACAGTCATTCAATCCTTGAATGCCTACTCGGAATCCACAACAAGCTACGACTCTTCCGGTTCTCATTTGAATGACTCCAATACAGTTCATAGACTGATATACCACCGGAGACTCGTGATTAAAGAATGCTAAGCAGACACTCATTCAATCGGGATACTATAAACGGAGGTGTGGTTGTCGGACACACGTTCATGTGATTTAAGGAGGTGCATGCAGTGGTCATCACGCTATCACCATCATCCGTAACCGGACGGTTAATGAATCTAAGATAGGAACAAGCGTGTTTTAATGAAAACAGAAATACTCTGACATTAATTCATTGAGAACAGCAGAGCTCCTCACCCCCCAACAATGGAGTTTAGAGACTCATGCCGTCGGAGATACAAAGTTTAGATCTGAAATGTCATGAGAATAACAAAAATAATCTCTAAAGTTGTTTAAATAACCCTTTAAACTAGTAGGCCTAGGGGTTACAACATATGAAGTGGACCTCATGATGGCATGACTGCAGAGACCCACTTCTGGGGCCCCACTTGGTGTGGTTGGCTGAGCACATTAGCTTTCACGTGCGAGAGCCATTCTTGGAGTTGAACGCCAGTTTTTTGTGCCAGTTTGGTGCGATCAACTCCATTTTTATCCTTTCGGATGGCGATGAAACGCCAGAATGGCAGAAGGCTGCGCTTGAACGCCAGTTTACATGTTCGTCAATCTTGTGCAAAGTATGGACTATTATATTGTCGCTGTGAAAGCCCTGGATGTCTACTTCCAACTCCCATTGGCCGAAAGCACGCCAACTTCGGAGGTTCCGTGTAGCTCCAGAAAATCACTTTGATGCAGGGATGCGTCAGAGATCCCAACAGCATCAGCAGTCTTTTTTCAGCCTGAAGTCAGATTTTTGCCTCAAGCCCTTCAATTTCAGCCAGACAAAATACCTGAAATACAGAAAAAAACACAACAAACTCTAGTAAAGGTCCCAGAAATATGAATTTTTCTAAAAACTACTAGGAAAATAGACTAAAAACTAACTAAAA